>PVJX010001252.1:0-171828 GCA_004027295.1 Dolichotis patagonum | reverse complement strand
GTTTGAGTTCCCTCCCCAAGATATCTCATTGTCTATATATAAACCCTCACAATTAGGGGAGAAACATTCTAAATCTGAAATACTTCTGGCTCCAAGCATTTTGGTTAAGGGACTCTGAACCTGTATTTAAAAGAATGCCCTGGAGGAACAGTCCTAAAACTAGTGTGACCTTATGTGTAAGATTACAGAATGAGAGCAAGATAACTGGGCTATTTGACCATCATATACGTCACAGTTTCCAGTGTAGCTTAGAAAATGCAGGGATCTGGGCCTAGCCCCAGAACGTTCTATTTTCCTGGTCTGGTTTATAGCCCAGGCAGTAGCTGGGTTTTCCTTGTCGTTTGTTTTTGCAGGGCTCCCTGGCAGATATTAACCCGCTGCACCCAGTTGTTTTCAAAGTCCCTTTTCAGATCGAAATCCAGACTGTGTAACGTAGGAGACGAGTAGCCTTGTTCAGGGCCCATTTTCACTGCCACAGTGGCCCCCACCTGCCTGCACACACCCCGGGTTTTCAGGGTACACACGGGTGCACACACGGCATCTGCACGCAGTAGGGCTGCACTTGCAGGAGAAGGTGTCTCCATGACATCTTGTCACAACTTCCGGTGGCAACACAATGCTGTCATTGTTCTTTCTCCTGTCCTCATGTAAGGATTAAACAAAGAAAGGGCGGAGATAACCCTCTATGGTAGATTCTTGATTGGTTTTTTGAGAATATCAGTATTCCCTGTTTGTCAGTTTGGTAAAACTATAGATAGATAGATAGATAGATAGATAGATTATACGTGTGTGTGTGCACGTGCGTGCGTGCACGTAATCATCTGTGAGGCTTTTCCTTTTCTCAGATTCTTAAATTCTTAACACTAAAAGGCCATTTTTAAATGAAAACAAAAAGAGTTGAGGAAAAGGGCGAAAGTAAATACAATTATAATTAATCAAATTGCTGAATACCATAAGCTTCATTTTGACTCACTCATAGCTAATGAAGAGAACAGACTGTCTTCATCTGGGGCCAGAAACAAAATTATTAGTACTGATCAGCATCATGTACTGATCCTTCTGATCACCTCTGAGCATAGGCCGCAGCCTAAGTCCACCTGAGTCATAATAAGACATGGCAATACACACTGGGAAGATTAGTCATGTTCTCGGGAAAACCAGCCTTCTAAGTATTTGGGAATGTTTTCACCCATCCCTGCAGGCCCAGAAATCCCCAAGAGTGTTCTTAAGTTTATGCGAATTTATAAGTTCTCATGTTACCTCGGAAAATGTCCATTTCACAATAATTAGTGTGTTTGCCTGAAGACATGTGCATCTATTGCTGTTTTCCCATCCCTTAAGTGCAGATCCACTGGCGAACTACCACTTATGACCTCAAACTCCATCTGATTTTCATCAAATGTACTCTGCAGTGAAAAGAAAACCCAAGGCCAACTTTTACAAGGTCAGCAGCTGTATCTTTGCAGGTGTCACACTGTGTATACAAAAAACTCAGAGAGGTGTAATTTTTAGAAAATAGCCAGTTTTTATGGCTGCTGTGAGTTGTACGGAGGCATGGGTGTAAGAAGTTGGCTCCTGGGCCATCTCAACATCTCATCAGCTGTAAACAGGAGACCCTGAGCAGTGCAGATGTTTGAAACATCCCAAAAAGCAAGTCACGATCCAGGAAAAGCCAATAAGGACATGGGCTTTCTGCATACCTAACCATATGGAAAGTGAGTTAATTTTATTCCAATTACATTACAGGCAAATGAGAGGCTCTTGTTGCCAATGTGAAAAGCCAGAACCTCAGTCCAGGCACAACAAAGCTATTGATTTATTACAAACCTTCCAAACTAAAGGGGGAAAGTAATCTAATTCTGGGACCAGAGCCATCCTCGAGTTACTGTCGGGCAGCGGACAGCTGCCTTCCTGATTTGATGAGCATTACAGCCTGCCCTGGTGCTTGAGATTTTCCTCATTAGGGATCCTCCATTGTGTTCAGATGCGGTGGCTCCCTGGAATCCAAAACCTTCCCGAAGTGTCCCTGGGTGAATACTATGAGGGATGAAACGCTAACCACTATTCAAGGCATTGATTTGAGAAAAACTTGCCCTCTATTGCACTGAAGCTCTTCCTGTAATTTCTGCTCAGGCATCTGCTGTAGAATGTCAGAGAATAACCATAGTTCCCTGTCCCCAGGGTGGCCCTCACAATTTAGAGGACAGCTAGCAAATCTCCCTTAGGCTTTCTCTTTTCAGATGCAAGACCCTGAATTTCTTCAGTATATTCTAAATGATACAGTTGAATCAGTATTATTTTGAACTACCTCACTTTGGGTTTCAAGGTTAATATATGAAGTCAAATGCTAGGTCCAGTCTTCCAAATCTGATCAGTCCCACGAGGATGGCAGAACATCTTGCTATGGCTTGAATGTGGTTTGTTCCCCCAGAGGTTTGTGTTCTGGAAGGTTTGTTGGTTCCCATGGTATTGAGAGGTGGTAGAACCTTCAAGGTGTAGGGCCTAGAGGAAGGTGAGTGGGTCATAACTGCTTTTGTGACATTCATAACATGCATCTCACAGAAGTGGATTCGTTTCCACATGAGAACAAAAGAACATTATATAAAGGGTGAGGCTGGCCCTTCTCCACTTTTGTCTTCCCTCCCCCATTTGTGATTCACTGAGAGGCCCTTGACAGGTTCTATGTCACACTCTTTGTCCTTTCCAGCCACCAGAACTGTGAATAAAGTAAACTCCTTTTCTTTGTCCATTACCCAACATCAGTGATTACGTTACAGCAACATAAAACAGACTAAGACAAGACTGCTACTGCTATCAAGAATTTATTTGCTTTACTTCTCTCAGTCCCTTCAAAAGGCCTATTTATAGCTTGGGACAACTATGTAATGGGATCACACAGACCTTACAAGGAGCTAAAAACCCTTGAGGCTTCATCACATGAGTTCCTACAAAACAGGATCTCTTTCAACCTAAACTCCTTACATATATGCATAGATACAAAGTATACATATATAAATTAAAGTCAGCTAAATTTCCTTTGCTGTTACAGTTTGTCAAGGTCTTATCCATGTTGATACCTCCAGTTAGGATACCAGTGATATCTCTGGGCTTCACATCTGTAAAATGATACTGATAAAGATACCTTTGATCCTGATCCAAGGTGACCATAAAGTCAGGAACCTAAGCGGTACTGCTCCTTAATTTGGGGAGCTACATGTTAGCTTTTGTCTAGTTTTTCTCTCTCCCGAAACAGGAAGTCCTTGTCTGGGTCACTCTTACGGTGGGAAGTAACAGGAGTTGAATGTGTGTGCTGGGGTGTCCAGGGTGTCCACAGGAGCATGACTGGGGTTTTTAGCAGCATCTGTGAATGAGAGGCCAAAGGAAAAGCCCTGCGCAAAGGTCACAAGTCTGCTCTCTCAGTGCTAACACACACCAGCGTGGAACTGCAAAGAACTGGAGATTCTGAAATTCAGCTTAAGCCTCAAGGTCATTATGAAGATATTTTTTCAAAACAATAAGATAGAACATATGTTATTTAACTTCATAGGTTGTTAGCCTGATTGGTAGCCGGTAAGAATCCAGACATATGGTCCATGTGTGTGCACACTTGTGTGTCTATTTGTGCTCTTGCCTCAGGCCCTGAAATGTCAGAGCCAGTCTGTAGCTGATTATAGGAGTTTGGTTTTCAGAGGTTACTGCCTGATGATAATATCTTTTAAAACAAGTTGCTAAAGGTTAACAAAGCAGCACATCTACATTCTCTCAGGCTATCTTGAAACATGTGCCTTAGAATGTTAAAAGGAGATTTTATTTTCTCGTGAAGTTCATAAAGCTAAAAATAAGACAGCAAGCAGTAAATCTTTCATATCCCGAAGTGAAGAGCCTCATGTTGCTTAGTGCCGCATAACAACACAGGCCAAAACTTAGCAGCCTAAAATGTAGCAGCCTAAAACTTTCTCTAAATGTCTTTGGTTCACACAGGGCACAGAAGAAAGGGTTGGCCTTCACCACTGATCTCCTGAGTCCCTGTGCAATCCACAGGGCAACGAGCTGGCTCCACTGTGCCACAGGACTTGGCTCTTCTCTTTGTTTGGTTCCTCAGTTCTCCTCCATGCACCATCTCCATGCAGCCATTCTGGGCTTCCCCACAATATGGCGGCCTGGATGGTCAGCCTTCCCACCTGGCTTTTGGATGCCCCTTGACAGAAAATTGCCAGCCTTTTTCAGGGCCAGATCTGGCACTGGCACAGTGTCACTAGCCCCATGTTCAGTTGGTCAAAGTGAATGAACCACAAGGCCAGCCCAGAAAGTGGGTAGGGTGGAACATCCCCCACTTCTCTTTGACTGGAGCAGGATGCATGTCCAGTGAGAAAAGGAAATGATGGACACTGCCTTCGGGGATGATTTACAATGACATGTACAGAGTTTGCAAAGGAAGAGACTAGAGACTTTGCAACTCATTTTGGTGAACCAAGCAAAAGCTTAAGAGGTACCAAGTTGGAAATGAGAGTTATTCTTTGGGAAAAGGCTGTTAGAAGGCTACAGCACTTTCTATCTCATGCCTCTTTACCCCCAGCCTGGTGATGCGTTTCAGGGACACATCGTGGTTTGGTCCATTTTCCAGCTTTGACTTTACCACACCTGCAAGACTCAATGGCATTTGCCTGCCAGCTACACATGTGACTAAGAAGAGCTAGGCTTTGGACACCACAAGCACAGCAGCGCTACTCACATGAGCAAAAGGCCGATGCAGCCCAAGTGTCCACTGAGGAATGAACAGATAAACAAGATGGGATGGGACTCAGCACCCTGAGTGGAGTGCTACCCACCTAATCTGGGAACCCTTGAGCTGTGTGCTTGGAGCTTTCAAAGATATTATGTATGAAAGTTTCTTCCTGGGCTTTAGTTCTATACTTGTGTTTTTATTTCTTGTTGCACAACTGGGCCTACAGTAAATGTCAGCACAATAGATCAGTCTATGATCTTTCACAAGGTCCAACTCATTCTATGAAGGAGGTTGCAAAGATCTGAGAATTGGTTCTATGGTCAGTCAAACTCAAGGCCCGCCAGGTTGACCAGCACCCTGTGCTCCCTGGAAGAGACAGAACCCTGAGATAGCCAGGCCTGCCTGGCTCCAATGGGCCTTTCAGATCAGACAGGGTGTGAGTAGGCACTGACCAGGAATTGGTGTGCACTCTTTTTTTTTTTCAGTAATGGAGACTGAACTCAAAGCCTTCACAAGGAGCTATATCCCAGCCCTCTCTATCATCATCACCAGCAGCGTTATTACTAATGACAAAGGATCTTATTAAATCACTGAATTGCCCAGGCTGGGCTCACATTTACAATCCTCCAGCCTCAATCTCCCAGGAGTCGAGGAATTAAAGTGTGCACCACCAAGCCTGGCTTCTTCTCACTGTTTAACCTGACCAGCCCTCTGGAACTTTATCCTTAGGAGCAAGAGTATTAATTTTAAAGCTCTTATTTTAGCATCTTTTTCCACTGGTTCCATTTCTAATACTCCTCACTTGCTTTTCTGTGTGAAGTGGGATATCAAGAGTGTGCCCAGCAATGGCCCAGGTGAGACAGAAGCAGGGTCTTTGTGTGCATTTGGTGCCAGTGCTGGCCCAGCTCATGGATGGCGTCCAGTGGCATCCAGACAGCAACAATGCTGCCATGCCTAGAGAGGGTTTCCCGCTCGTACCATGCCATACACGCAAGAGCTCCTCACTGGGTCCACCCAGCCAGACAAGGAATAGGTAGGTGCAGATTGGCAGGGGCTGGGGCTGGCATCTTGGCAGGCAGAGTTCCCTGGGATCTCAAGGCTGCAGCTGTAAGGCCATGCAAGTCAGAATCATGAGTGGGAGTACAAGGGCAAGAAAGGGCTGGTCTTTCTGGCCTCACTTTTTGTTTTGGCCTTGCCTGCATGTGTCCCTCATCATTGAGGCTTCCTCTGGCATGGATGGTATAGGATGACAGCCTCTGTGTGGTCATACGATCCTGGGCTGGTCAAGGCATGGCTGACCAGATGACTGAATTCACAATGGCAGGTTGAGAGATAGCAGAGACATCTTAGGGGGCTCTATGAGAGTCCAGATGAGGAATATGATTGCTTATAATGACTAAATCCAAGCTTCTCAAGACCTCCTCTGGCTTTCACTCATAATTCTCCAGAAAGTTACTTATTAGTTGTTTTAACTATGGCCCCAGATTCCTTGATGCTCATCTTTGGAAGTGAAGACTACACCCCTTCCTTCCATCTGGCTGATTAGTGACTGTTCCCACCAACAGTACATGATGGGAGTAGGAATGGGGCAGTTATAGGGGAAGCCTACAGGAAGGCCATGGGCACCACCTCCCTAGGGGCTGCCACACTGGGATCTCCAAACGTGTGCATGAACAAGCCACCTGCAAGGTTGTCTTCCTACCCAAAGGGCCCCAATCCTTTATGCTGCCCTGTCACCATGAACCAAGGGTGAACCAGTCTGAGCAGTAGCTGGTCTGAGCTCCCAGCTCATCAGCCAGTGTTGAGGACTCTTGTGTCTGGCTACTGTCTTCTGGGGTGAATTTACACACAGCGTCAGCACCTGGGTTTGTACGGAGGGCTTTAGTGGTTAAATAAATGTCACAAAGGGAGGGGCTTGGGTGGCGGATGCAGCTCCAGGCTGCATGAATTGCAACTTGAAGGCAGTTTCTCTGGATTTGTTGTGGGTTTTGTTTTCATGGGAACACTCATTTCTCCACTCCTCCTACAGTTTTGCTCAAGGCAGCCTGGCCCTGGAAAAGTCCCAGAGCCGGGTAAAAAGGGGAGAGCAGTGGCAGATTCTCTTACTGGTGGTTGCTTCCTGAAGCTGCCAGGAGGTGAAAGAGATGGACATGAGTTTCCTGCTGGTTTCACTGGATTGTGACCGATGCTGTTTTCAAAGGTATGGAGTAGGAGTAGAGGAAGCAATGGTGTGAGGACCCAGGGGATTCACCTCTGAATTCCTTCAGAAGAAGAGGTGAAAATATCACTCCAGTTTTTCCTACTAATTCAGGGGAAAAGGTGCACACACAGCACATGAGCTGATGGTGGCAGCCCGCATGCATCGTGCAGTTAGAATTGTTTCTACATACAATACAGCTCCAAGGAGGCTCAGGAGGGCTTCAAAGCTCCATATCTCTCCGGATTGGGCACTCCATCTGTGGCAATTCATACGATGTACTCCACCATATTTGTTTCACAGTTGAGTGAAGTGAGTTGTTCAAGACCACACAGTTGTGGGATAGTGTCCTGGGCTTGGGATTCACATTCCTTAATGGCAATCAGTGGACAGAGACTTGCTCAGTTAACAGAAAAGAGAATCACGGACAGTGTGAGAAAAGGCATAGAGTTTTAGAACCAAGTTTATAGAGGACAGGAACTAGGCACTTTCTTGGGTTTTGGACCTTGGCGACAGCATTATCCACATACCGCCACTCCAGTGCACTCCAGGGGCTTTCTGCCTGTTCATCACTCTGCTCCTTGTTTTCCCCATATGAGGAAGGACTCTAATGCAAATCTCAGAAAGGATTCTAGACCATGAGGAGTTCAGAGTGTTTAGCTTGTGTCAAATGAATATCCTTTAAACTTACGGTGCGTGCTGTTGACTCAGGGTGCCAGGAGAACAAGGAGCTCCTCCCCTCTCTGGGGGATGGCTGAGAGTATGGCAGACTTTCGGCGGCCTGAAGGAGAGAGACCCTGGTGCATCGGGACCTACACCGTGTGGTTGACTTGGGGTGCCGGAGAACAAGGAACTCCTCCCCTCTCTGGGGGGCGGCTGTGATCCTGCCTGCGTGTGGGCTGAGAATCAGACATCTCATGTCATCCTGTCCCCCATCCCGTGTCCCCCCTACTCCTCCCCCCCTGCCTAGCAAGTGGGAGCCAGTGAACTACACATCTTGTGAAAAGATTGGCTATGTTATTTAGTATGAGCTCTCCATATGCAAAGATAAGGACAACCATTTGGAAGAAAACAAGAGACAATATACAGATAGTGAAGATCTCTGGTTGTCTAGCTTTGAAATTTATGCTTTCTTATGCCCCGTTCTGTTCTGTTTTGTTGTGTTTAATTTTACTCCCTTTTAAAATAAAAAAATAAATAAACTTACAGTGCTTTGAATAAAAATCTCATCTCATAGAAGAGGAATAATTCTACCCTCCGTCCTCCAACTTGGGATGCTACTAACAGTGACGGTGGAACAGGTCCTGGACAGCATTAAAGCAACAGAACCCTCCCGATGAGCTCTAAGGAATGCCTAATCCAGCCTTCTCACCACCTTAGTTCTGTAGGGGGTGCCAGGACTTGCGTTTGGTTTATCCCTCAAAAGTTCATGATCTGGATTCTTGGTTCCCAACGTGGTGACATTAAGAGGACATTTAATGGGGTAGGAACCTCAGAGCTGTGAGGAAGCTGCCCTCGGACGGATTTATTACAATTCTCATGGGACCTGGGTTGGTCTTTGTGAGAGGCTTATTACAAAAAGCAGTGGTCACTTCCCCTTCTCTGTGTTCTGTCTCACCGTGGGCCTACTCTCTCCCATGTGCCCCTGCCATTGTGACTCTGCCCACCACAATAGCTTCATCACAACCAAGTAGAAATCAGTGCCATGCTCTTAAACCTCCAGGACTGTGAGCTAAATAAACCAATCTTCTTTTTATAAGGTACTCAGTTGCAGATATTTCATTACAGTGATAGGGAACTAAACAAAGGGCTTTATACTCTTACCTGGCCCCCTATGCTACTATTACCCCATTCCTCCATGAAAGATGCTTCTACCAAGAGGAAAAAATGCCAAGGGACAAGGAGGGGACTCCTGCTCTGAGGACACAGCTGGAAAAAAAAAACTCTTCCAACCCAGAGCAGATCGGAATTTCACATTATTTATTACCTCTGGGCTACTCTTTATGAAACATTTTTTGCTTCACCCACAGGCTTGATAAATGCAATAAATGCAGGGAAAATGCTGATTTAATGTAACAGTATGGGATGATGATGTAATCTATGTAGTAAACAAGAGTAGCTATCAAGTTGTAAATAATCTTTTTATTGCAATCTTGAATAGGTCTGATACCAGATGTACAGTAAACACATTCACTTTGTGGAAATTCCTTTCCCTTGAAAAGATGAGGAAATGATCTGTAATATAAGGTTACATATGTGCTCTGCATGTAGGCTTTATTTTGTGCTTTTTGCATTATTTATTTAACTCTTCTTTGGTCACCAGGCCTGGTTAAACTTTCTCTGGTTATGTGCACCTGAACCATTGTACACAGAATCTGGTCATTTCATTACAACCAATTCTAAGCACAACCTCCTGTTTTAAAGTTAAATCTCATAGTTGCTGAATGAAGTATGTCAAACCAAAATGTCTTTTCTTCAATCTATGATTTTGAAGAGATCTAGAATTTTCTCTCACTTGGGCTATATTTTCAGAGGATGCCTTCTTAGAATTCTGAAGGCCGGATTTTTCTCCCACTTTGCTTCGTGCCATTTTCTAGAAAAGTGAAGACCTGTACACTCCCTTAGCTTTGTGGTCCCGACCTTTCCTATCCCTTTGCCTTCTGTACCCTGTCACGGAACGGAAGTGGCAGGGTTACAGTCCTCACTGAGCCCACACCCTGCTCAGCACGCTGGCCCTCCCACAGGCAGACATCGCTTTCTCTCTGCTCAGAGACAGCACAGAAAACGCCTTCCTTCTTCATCCTCAAAGACAGAATGCTTAGTGCGTCTAATCAGAATTGCCACGCCTCATTGAGAGGCAGACTAAGCTTGTCTTCACTCCTTAAAGAACAGTTGGACTTGGTTTTTGCCCTTTATGACAGTTCTGCCAGTAGATGAATGAGAGTGAAGCACAGGCTGAGTTACAGCAGCTCAGTTTCCCAGCATCAGCCTCACAGGATATCCTGGTTTGGACGGGGGCTGATGCATCTGTGCTCTGTAGCACCCTCTGTCCAGGGAAACAGCTAAAATTTCTGGACATTCAGAAACTTTCCCCACATCACAATAGTATTTGACCTCTTTACCAAATTCCAACTTTATCCAGTGACCTTGGATGCAATTAAAGTGGGATTATACTTATCTCTGTTATTCCAGACAAACTGGCAGAAGAAATCCATTTGACAAATTCAAGATGGCGAAGCGGCCACCTCTTTGTAGCTTTATCCTGGCAGAGCTGTTTTTCCCAGTCACAAAGTCAAGTTTCTGCAGTCAGACAGAAAAAGTGAAGCCCAGCCCAGCTGTGTTTCAAAGGGAAGAGTGACAGTGACTGGAGGGGAGAGGGTGGCTGCGATGGAGAGACAAGCAGAATTGAGCTACTTCCTTAGCTCCTCAGCTGACAATTGAGGACCACAGCGTGCCTGTAGCTCATCACAGACCTGCCCTTCAGACAGCATAGGCTGCCCCCTGGGGGAACGGAGGTTGCCAGCCCAGCAGATGCTGCCTTGGCCTTTTGGGAGGCTTGGGAGGCAGGCTTGGAGCTCTGGCTGCAGACAGTGAGCACAGCTCTGCACTGGAACGCGGCAGGAGGCTCACAACCATGACTTGGACTTGGATTTGCGACCCTGTTTTCCACTCCTCCCTGCCAGGGCCCCTCCATCATAATCCTGGACACCCCTGTGGAGGCCGCCTGGCCTGTCTGTGAAGAGCTGGCCAGCAGGGGCCGATTTCATGGGGCTTCAGCAGTGTGGGCCAGCGGGAAGGAGGGCCAGATCACTGAGCCTTTTTTGTCCCTGGCAGCCTAGCTGGACTCTGAGCTACTTCCCAGATGGAACCTTCTACCCCAGTGGCTTCTTATGGCCACCCAGCCTTTCTTCAGGTGCAGGCAGGGGGTTGGGGGGATTGCAGCTTGCTGAACCCAGAAGAGGGGCTTTTTTGCCTTCCCAGACTGGTAACCTCCAGACCAAAAGGCCAAGTGGCAGACTAGCTACTCCGTGGACACTCAGATATTTTATACTTGATTTTTAAACTTCCTTCTGAAAAGCTCTCTCTCGGATGGTAAAAGTTTGGGGGTGTCCAGTGCCTCCTTTTTTGGTCCATTCTCAAACAACACCTTTAAATTCTGCTATCAGGTACCAAATGGGTAGAAGAACGTTAACCCAGAAGTTTAAAGAAAACAAGCCAAGTTCTTTCCCTCTGATGCATGAGCTACGTGGGTCCACAACAAACACAGGCAGGTTTGCTGGGCAGGGGCCAGGTTCTGAACCCCTACGGAGCATACAGGTGATGTCAGCGCTGCTGGTCCTTGGACCACACTCTGGGCTGCAACCGTATGATACATAATAGTTTTGAATGTAGACTATTTCAGCAGCCACAAATGTCCTGTAAGGTATATTAACATTTATTCATTGGCTCATTTATTGCGCCAGCCAATACTCATCGACTGGGTACGACATGACTTTCATGCTGAGCTCCAGGACTTAGATGACCCAACTATAGTGCTCAGGGTGCCCAGCATTCTTCCGTGAGCCCTGCTACAAATTTACCCTGAGCAGTAAAGCGCCTTAAGCTCCCCACGTTGAGTAAGGAGACACACAGCAAGCACTCTCCTCCTGCAGCGGAGCAGGGGAGAGCAGATGCCTTGCCAAGCACCCCCTAGACAGCTTCCCAGCCCGAAAGTGGTGCATAGAACCCCAGCCTCTGTGAGTGCAGGTCAGCACAGGGTGGCACACTACGGTGGTGGGAGAGAAATCGTTACAAAGAAAGGGGACAGAAAGGGAAGGATGGCAGGGAAGAAGAGGAAGAGGGAAGACGGAGACTGGAAAAGATAGAGACAACAAACACACACACAAAATAAGCAACTGCCATCCTGAGGAAGTTGTCCTGCTTTTAATTATTTGACATTTAATTTTCTTTTTATGACCATATGAATGACGCAGATTTAGTATAAAATAAAACCATAATGGTATAGAAAGTAAAAGTTGGCAGCCATTAAAACCCCACACACCGAGACACAGTGGCAGTTTTCTGTATATTATTCTATACTTTTTACAGTACACAAAAATGTCTACACGTACTTATAATAGGACTAAGTAGAATTATAATCTATACACTAAGTAAAACTTCCTTTATTCTCTGAACAGTAGATCATATGTTTTCACATGCTAATTCTTTTGATCCTGTTTAGTTCTTATTGCTATAATAAAGTATCTGAGCTTGGAAAATATATAAAAGACGGAAATTTATTCCTCACAGTTCTGAAGACTGGAAGGTCCACAATCAGAAAGGCGCAGGTGTAGTTTGCTTCAAACCAGGCACCTGGAATGTGTGTACTCAGACGGCCAGAGGGGCTGAACAGCAAAGGGCCTACCTAGCTCCTGCCAGCCCTTGGTAAGGAACCACTCATCTGCTAAAACAGTGACAGCAAGCCTCTTAGAGCTGAGTGCCCAAACTGAAACCCAAAACACACTCACCACCAAGCGCCCACACTGCAGTACTGAGGCTTCAGCTTAGGAAAAAGAACTCCCACACCCATTAACCTCTTTTGTCACTAGAAAAACAAATAACACACATGCTGTAGGTTTGCCACCACTGGACCAAAAAGCCCTGCCGAGTAACACTACCACTCCTGTCACCCGGGCAATTAAACTTCGACCCTTGGATTATGGGTGACAGTCAGACCGTGACAATCTCGATGTTTTTTAATGTTTTGCTTTATATTTCATTGTATAGTTTACCATCCTTTATGTCGCCACTTTCATACTGGGGGACAGTAGGACAGTTTCCTTTTGCACTAAAATAAAAAATTCAATAACAAAACATTGAATATATGTCTTTGCAGTCTTGATTTCCATGAAACAAATTGAAAGAGAAGTTACTGGGTGGAAAGGAGGTGACCCTAAATTTTTCCATCTTGCCCAAGACAAAGCTGTACAAATTTCAACACTGACAAAACATAGCGAGGTACAACTTTTACTATGTAACCTTTTACTATGTAATCTAACAGGATATTATTATTATTGTAACTTACATTTCTGATAATTTAGTGATGCCGAGAAATATTGTCAGCCATTTATGTCTTTTTTTTTTTTTTGGCCTGTTCTATCCCCTTGTTTCTCTTCCTGTTAGATTTTCTTGTCTTATTGATTTATACAAGCTTTGAATGAGTCAGTGTATGTTCAATCCTTTTAAATTGCGTTGTGTGTTGTAAATATCCTTTCCCAGTTCAAGGAAGCTTTATAACTGATTTTAAAACAGAGACTTTAAAGTCCAATTCCTGTACCTATACTATAACATCATACTGAGAATTAAATAAAAATGATGCACATAAAATTCTTACTACAAGGCCCAAACTTAGTAAGTGCTTTTAAAAGTCACTTTTAATAAGTGTCAGCTTCCTTCATAATCTCTTTGAGGATATGTGTGTGTGTGCATCCAGTTAAACAGTTGTCTTTTTTTATCATTTACACATTTATTGCTGGACTCTATGTATTTAAATTTCAAAACAACACTGTGCATAGGGTAGATGCCTCTTTTTGCAAATAAGGGAAGAGAAAAAGTCAAGTCCTTGCCCCAGGCCATCATATGGCAAGAGGTTGGTATGTGATTGTGACTTGAGCCCAGGTCTTCTGAACTCCGTGACGATAGCTTTCTTTTAGACCACAGCTGCTTTTAAAGGAATTCCAAAAAATAATACATAAAGACCTCACTAAGGGGGACTGGCTTGGTGTGGACAATGCCCTGTGTATATTTTTGTGTCTCATTATGTAATTTTCAAAAGACTGTCACTTATAGTAGTTTCCATGAGACTCATCACAAGCCAGTGAGGTAGGACAGGGTTTGACAGTTTAGAACACAGATTTCATGTTTAAAGTATGATCTAAATTTCCCCAACTTTATTCCTGCCCACTGTTGTTCTCCTATCTCCTGTTCCAGCTGCTCTCTTGCTCTCCATTCATACTCATCTTCTTTTCTTGTTCTTTTTTTAAAATTTTATTTAAAGAGAAAAAAAGAAAAACAGAAAAAAGGAGAAATAATACAGAATTTTTAAAAAATAAACAATAAAGCACTAGTTGATAAATTACATACTGTCATCTTAGAAATAGTTGTTCAAGTTACAAAATTAAAGCATACAAAGTAGACATTCAAACAGTGAGACTGTTAACAGTTCTGCTCAACGATCCAACAAAGACTTAGTAATATGGTCATCTATCTTACACACTTAAACATACATGCAGTTGTATCCTTCAGAGCACTTTCTTTTCCTGTCTTTTTTACAGTAGCAATTACACATTTTGGGTTTTATTACTCCTACAGTTCTTATTACTTTTTACACTAGAGACAGAATGTGATATTTATAAATATGATTCTTATTTATTTCACTTATGAGGATAGTCTCAAGTTGTCTCCGTTTACCTATGAAGGCCTCAAGATCATCCTTTTTATAGCTGAGTAATATTCCATTGTATAAAAATACCACATCTTTTTCATCCACTCTGCGATTGATGGGTATCTTGGTTGTTTCCAAGATTTAGCTATTACAAATTGTGCTGCTATGAACATGGGTGCACATATATCACTGTGATATGACCTTTTCAGTTTTTCTGGGAAAATACCCAGGAGGGGAATAGCTGGGTTGAATGGAGCTTCCAATCCTAGTCTTCTGAGAATTCTCCATGTTGATTTCCATAGTGATTGCACCAGTCTACACTCTCACCAACAGTGGAGCAGTGTTCCTTTTTGCCCCGCAGCCTTGCCAACATTTTAAACAGTTGTCTTAATACTTTCACCTTTGTGACTGGGCTAAGAAAGTTCGTATCTGCCCAGTCCTCAGGGTCGCCTATGCTTTCTGACCTCCTGGCTCCCACCTCCCAGCAGGGTTCTCTCTTCCTGCTGCCTGAGCTGCTCCCTGGCATCTCTGCTTTGTGCATTCCTTCCTCCCTCTCACTGTCAGCTCCCTTCTCAGCCCATTAGTAACCTGGCTGTGCTTTGGGGCAGCAGGGCTGAGCTCCCAGTCCCCTGTTTTGCCCTAGTCACCACCCCTTCTCTCTCACCCTGTGACACTGTACCAATGATTCACCCAACTCACTCATCTTTAATGAGGCCACCCTAGATGGCTCCTCTTTTTTCTTCCTTGTTTTATCAAAACTCCTCAAAAGTTTGCTCTAATTTCCTTCTTTCTCCCCAGCCCCTCTGCTTATTGCCTAATACACTGTTCACCCTCATCTGACTGGGCCTATCAGCCTCATCCAGTGGGTTCCATGTCCCCTGCATAAACCGTTTGCTCCTTCCCACCCAGGACCCCACCACCCAGTTCACCTTCCTGTTCCACTTTCTGGGTTTTCTGGGTCTTTGCTGTATCTCATGTCTCCTCCTACCTGCTAGTTAGTAAGGCACCCTGGTTTCATTCTTCATCCTTCTCCATACACACTCTCGGGCATCTTATCTGCTCTCCTGATCTAAAATACTGGTGTTACTATGGCCATAAATTTATATTTCTGGTCTCACTTCCTTCCTGAAATTCAGCTCTACATATTCAGCTATCTGATTAACATCTGCACTTGGGTTGCTTGCAAGAATGTCAGATTGAATGTTGCCTAGGGCAGAGTCACCATGTGCTGCTGTCCAACTTGTGCCCTCCGTAAAGTTAGCCAGGCAAGGGGATAAGAAGTACTGCAATCCAGCCTGATCAGGTTGGCTAAACCAGGAGCCCCTTGGTGGGACTTCATCCACACTGTGGACCTGATACTTCTCTCCCTTTCACCAGTGTGGCCCTGGTAATTACAGCTTTTGATTTCTCCCTACCCTTGATACACTACTCTCAGTATATTCCTGTGGAGGGTGGCAAGAAGGGAAGTAAGGGAAGGGAGGAAAGGAAAGAAAGGAAAGGAAACGAAAGGAAAGGAAAGGAAAGGAAAGGAAAGGAAAGGAAAGGAAAGGAAAGGGAAAAAAGGAAAGGGAAAAAAGGAAAGGAAAGGAAAGGAAAGGAAAGAAAGGAAAGGAAAGGAAAGGAAAGGAAAGAAAGGAAAGAGGAAGGGGAAAACAGGGAAGCTGGGAGAAACTCTAGCTGCTTTATCTCTTGCCTTGTGCCATGTAATTCCTGATGCATTTTGAATCCAGCCCTTTGTACCCTCTTCTGCCACATGACAGTCCATGCCCTCCTATCCACAGAGCCCCCGGTTCCTCTCCTGACCCCACTCCCCCCCCATCTTCCTTTTCCTTTGCACACACATATCTCCTCACTCCCTAGCTCTAAACCCGCCAAGTTTCCCAGCTCAACCAGACCAAAAGCAACCACTTTCTACAGATTGCAACTTTTCCAATTTAACTTTCTACTGCTGTGCCCTATACACACTGAACTCCAGTCACACTGACTTCCTTCCTCTCTCAGAGTCACTAAACTCCCTCTGTCTCTCAGCTCTGCACTGGCCACACCTTCTCCCACATCCTCACACAGCCACCACCTTTTCAATATTTAAGCCTCACATGTATGGTAATTTCTCAAAATATCCTTCCTTGACCAACTGGCCAAGACCATAATTTCATTTCTCACTTCACTGTGTCCCCTGTTGAGTCAACTTTGCCTCCTTAGTGATCCATCTACTCTGCTCATCACCCAGCAGTCTGTCTGAACACATCCCCACCATGGGAGTGTTGGGATCCCAGATCACTGTGCCCTGTCCCCGCCATGTCCCGGCAGCATCTGTAGCAATGCCTGGCAGACAGCAGTGAGTGGCCTGAATGGTACAGCTTGAGAAGGTCACAGGTAGACAGAGAACAAAACAGCAAGGACGAGGAGGAGAGGGGCAGGGGGCTGGAAAGTCAACACATAAACCAGGTTGGGGGAGACATGGTCCAAATGCAGCAGCGCCGACCAAGAGCAGGCTCAGCAGAGGGGAGGGGGCTGCACTTAGGTGTCCACCAGAGCCCAGGCTAGGGCCGCTCTGCCCCTGCCCCGCCTCCCCCGGCACCTAGGCAGATGCACCCAGCCTGTGGGTTGTGGCACACAGATAGCTAAATGGCTGATGGCTGCGAGTTCTTACCCCACCTCCAGTTCATGTGAGGCTGAGGGCCAGCTCAGCAGAGCCAGGACAAAGTGAGTGCTAAGAGCTGACACTTGCTGACCTAAAGCCCCTGGACCATCTGAAGCAGGCCTCTGTCTCTGCTCCCCTGCATGTTTCCCTGGTCCCTGAATGGGAGCAGAGCTCAGTGGTCCTTTGGGTGACTGCAGTGAAAACCAAGGGTGAGGGCTGTGCAGCTGGAGCTCACCTCTCGAAGTAGAAGAGGAAGTCTATTTGCCCAGCACTGACATTGCCTGGCAGTTATTTTCCCACTCTGCTTGCTCTTCCTTCCTATCAGGTCAGCAGTGGGGGGGTCAGCAGTGGTGAATCATTGTACAGTGCAGTTCTTTCCCTGGGAGTGTATTTTGCTATTTGTTTATGTTTATTTTTTGCAGTACTAAGGATGGATGTTTATACATGCTACACAAACACTGTACGGTGAGCTCAATCCCCAACCCTTTCCAATAGTCTTCAAGAGTATCCATCAGATTAAGGATGCAGCCGAGCGGTAGAGCACTTGCCTGGTATGCACTGTGGTCCCTAACACTGAAAAACTACCCTATTCCTGAAGGGACAAAGAAAGGCATGGGCCCCCCCTCCCTAAAGAGACCCTCAAGCTGAGACCTAAGTTGCCACCTCTGCCATTTCTCTAGTCACCTCAACTCTGATATCCACCCGACAAGAATCTATGCAACACTGCTCAGAATCAACAAGTTTGGTGGGAGGAAGGATTAAAAAGGGAAGAAAAAAAGATAGCTACAACCGGTAGAAACAAAAATATCCCGACTTCACGCCCCCACCCAGCCAGGCAAGCTTTGTCCTTGCATGTCGGTCCCCTGAAGCCTGACAGTCACTAACACACTAATCATAAGGCAACAGCGCTGTGTGTGCTTATCTCAAAGCCATCTCAGACTTGTTTTTCTGCCCTTAGAAGATAGATGGTCATGGCAGGCATAAAATGACATCAACAGGTCATCACTCAGGGGAGCTCTCTGCCAACTTCCTGTCTGTTTGATAGATCAGGGCTTTGCCTGAACACAGGCTTTTGGAACCAAGTACGCTGCGCAGCCCACCTGCACAAACTTTCACCGTGAGTGCTGTCAGTCTCTTCCTTGTGTCAGCCCTGGGGTTTATTCCCCGCCCCAGCCCCTGTTCTGCCAGGAACACCAGAACCCTGGGCCCTTTGAATTGTGTGTGAAATCCTGCAGGACCAAGTTAGCTGAACCTTGAAAAGAAGTAGATACAATCCCGAACCTTGTATGGTCTTGAGCAAGGGCAATGACTTGCAGAATACTGAGCTGTGACTACCCGGATAAAAATTATTTTGATGGCAGGAACTCAAACGCACTGTGCCATAGACCACATGGTTTACAAAGGAGAGATCTGCTGACTAAACCGCCTTGCTCAGTACATGGACCACAGCCCAGAGCATAAATATAGTTAGATTCTCAATCCTTAGTCTGTACCAGTTGCCAGCACCTGGGGGAGGATTCTTTCATTGCAGTGCAAGACTGGAGAGAAAAGATCAATACTGCATTTCTCTAAAAGGTCATCTGCTGTGCCAAGCCAGGGCCTCAATGGTGAAATCAAATCTCTGTCTCCTGTTCCCATCTGGAAAGTCAATGCCACATCTTGGAAAGGCTCAAGTTCTCTGGATTCAAAGTCTCCAGTGATTTAAGAACAGAACTGGCAATGGTTGATTGACATTTTTAATGTTTGCAAATTCCCCCAAATCCAAGAGAACTTGGCAAAAACATTTCCTTGTTCATTCATCAGATCCGTTTGTGTGTCTTTCCAAAACGCAACAGACCTCTCTGAGTCACATAGTGAGGGGATCCGTCTGTACGTCTGTCCCTTCATGATGGTGTGGGTGTCCTCAGCTGATCCCAGTCAGGAGTTCTCTTCCTTCTCTGATCCCTAGGAATCCTTCCAGAAGCTGTATTCTTTTCCTTCCATAAGAGTGACACTCCCAGTGAAAGTCTTTCAGAGCAGACACATGTTCAGGCCAGAACTTCTGCCCCCAACTTTGATCGTTCCACAGGAGTCTCCCTGCCCCCTGATCTCCAGCCCCCTGTTAACCTTTGCTCTCACCACTTTCTGATTAGCACATGCCTTGGTTTATATCTTTCTGTGTCAGTTAGTTCTCAGACACACAGCTGTATCAGGGAAATACCAAGAATAAAATTATTTACACATTTAGCATGCAAGAGTCTTTATAAGGAGTCCACAAAACATCATCTATTGCAGACCCTTGGAACACACAGAGCCGCTGTGTGGGAGGCTTTTGGCGTGGGAGATAGAAATAGATCTTATCATTCTTGCCGAAGCTGATGGACACAAAGAGACATGTATTTTGTGCTTTCTAATAAAATCAATAGACTCTAAAGGAAAGCAGGAATATTTAGAGAAATGGTGATTTTTAAGTCTAGGACAGGAAACACAAAGACGAGCTGTAGCATCTTACTGGTACAAAAGCAAAGAAGCCACCAAAGATGAAGGATCATGTAGACAAAGTCATCGTGCCAAAATGAGTGGACTCCCATTGGTCAAGGACAGAGTCACATCAGAAAAGAAAGGGTCAGCGTACGCAACTGACAGGCTTTGAATACCCGAAAACCCACAAGTACAACCATCATCGTCATCGTCGTCATCATCTCCCACTAAAAACATCAAAGAATTTTGGGGCACCACTGCAGTTAACTAGGACACCAAGTCCTTACTTTGAAAATAAACAGCCAGAAGGAAAGAATTCAGGACCTGTGCAGCTAAGCAGAGAGAGAGACGTGCTTCAGAGTTTGTGCTACTAATTATCACAGCCCAAGAATTCCACTTCACCAGTCCCCTAACGTCCCACGTGGCCACAGACTGGAGAAGTATGAACAGTCTGATGTGTTTCGGCCTCCACTTTCTTCTCTTGCAATGCCGCTCAAGAGGTTAACCCTGCCCAGCCATCCACTACATTACATATGGTGGGTAGGGTAGAAATCAATCTATCAGTCCTCTCCCTTTTTCTCTCCTAAACCACTGAGATTCAGAAGGTTTTGTTACCTGCCACAGAGCCCGATACTTACAAAGTACAAATGGGTTAAGTACTGTGTGTGTTTTTGGTTTCTTACATTTATTCCATTTTGCACTCTCAGTATTACTGCCATAATATTATTTATTAGTGAGGTTGACTGGGACTTTATACACTGCACATTTCCCTACTTAAATCTCACTCAGCACAAACTGTATTAGTTTTATCTCCACTTCATATCTGAAACAAAAAGAGGTTGGCTTGCCCGGGATCACACAATGGTTCTGAGGCCTAGCCAGGACCAGAAGCCAGGTAGTGGGGCTCTGGTGAACAGCCTTTAGGTATTAATTTGTATTGTCTTTTTACTGTGAGAGTCACATTTATGTTCCATTTAAATTATGCTTCCATTTAAATTGATGTATTAAATATTATTTAAAAATAAAACTTGGTTTCAGAAAGCAATTCTGTAAGACAGTAATTTTGAGGTTAAATCTGCAAGATTTGCAGTTGGAACTCCTTGATCCAATGTACGTATCACTGCTTGCACCTGTGAAGCACCTAGAACAACAATACTGTTTTCTCAAAATCCAAACTCTTTGCCAAGTGCTGTGTTTATGAGCGGCGAAATTTCCCTATGGATCACTCCTAACTGGATGGACGATCACACCAAAGCACGCAGACAGTTCTCCGGTGCCTGTTTGAGGCTGAATGCATGGGTGGGTCAGTGTGGGAGGGACTGGCCTCTATTTCATGCTTGGACACAAAGGATCCTTCCTCCCTGCTGGTCTTCTTGTGGAGCTTCATCTGTGAGTGCGCTGCAAGCAGGGACTCGTGTGTTCATCCTGACAGGAACCCGTAAGATAGGTACTAGTCGTCCTTATTTCACAGGTGGAAAACTGAGGCATGGAACAGGTAAGGAGCTTTCTAAGGCTACAGAGCTCATATGCAGCACGGCTCGTGCTAACCACCACACACCCTGCCTCATCTCCACCCCTGTTTCTAGGGACTCATACCTAGAGTAAGAAGGTGTCACACCTCTCGTCAAGCCCCATGACCCTCTTCCTTCTTGTATTTCTATATTTGTCAACTTTCCCATTGCTGGGACAAAATACATGACACCTTCAACTGTAAAGAGAGGTTTATTCTGGCTCGCGGTTTTTAGAGGACTCAGCCCACGCTCAGCTGGCTGCAAGGCAGAATCATCATGGCAGCAGGGCCAGGGGGAGGAAAGCTGCTTACACTCACCTGGCAGTCAGGAAGCAGAGAGACAGGGAGGAGCCAGGGATAAGGGCACAACCTTCAAAGTCACTCTCCAGTGACCCTCCCCTCCAACAAGGCCGCTACTTTGAACAAGAGAATTTGGGGAATAATGTAGACCTCGACCATAACCATTGCTCCCTGAGCCTCTTTCCTGGAGGCTGAATATGGCATTGGTGGGGGCGGGGTGGGTACTTCCCAGTATGAAGGGCCCAGAGCAGAGAAGGGCAATGGAGAGCGTAAATGAAAAGCTGGGTGTCCCCATAGCCTGCCATGAGAGAAGGTGCTTTGCAGAGGACATACTTGTGAGGGTCAGTCACCTAGCGCAGCTCTTCTCCTTGTGGAACTTTCTGAGAGTCCCAACACATTTCTGTACCAGTAACCTCACTCTGGGATCCAACTGTATGCCGTGGTCAGACAAAGGCCCTCTAAGGAGCCCAAGAGCTCTGGCACTTGACTGAGAGCAGAGGGAAGGTATTATTTTGTCCTTTAAATATTTAGTATACTACGGACCTCTGGCTACATTCCTTATCAAGGACAATCTTGAGAAACAGTAGGTGACTAAAGCCAGTGTGGGGTGGGGTGGTGGTCCCTCTGGAGCCCCTCGATGAAACACTCATTCTCCACAGACCTTCGACCTAAGTACTGCTGGCCGAGCATCACCTAAGCAGCCCCTCCCAGGGCCTCCTCAGCTGCACAGAGCCGCCTGGCTCAACCGCACCCTTTCCCAGACCCCTGCATCCTGTGACCAGCCTATGAAACAAGGCGCGGCCTAGCCATCCACTTTGTTTTTGGTTTAGTTTTTAGGTCTAGAAATGGAAACCAGGCATCATGCATGCTAAGCATACACTTCACCATCCGCGGCTCTCCGTCCCCGGCCTGGCCATCTTGGTCCACCTTTGGAAGACCATTTGTCTTAGGAGAACAGCAAAGGATGCCCCTGGTCTTCACTGCAGCGTGACCCCCCACCTTCTCCCACCTCAGAATCTTGAGTGATGCCTTAGTCTAAATGCTCCACACTGCACTACCGTGTCCTAACCTGTGCAGGCGTGACTGCCAAGTGACGGAAGCCCAGGCGCCCACTGTGGGGTTGGGTTCTCTAGGGAGGACACCCACTGAGAGGAGGGCAGATGCTGAAGCCCAGCTCACTCGCCACTCATCCAGAGCTGCCCCCGTGGGGGCCGCACTTGCCCCCGGTGGGTGCCCAGTGCATTCGAAGGCCTTGAAGAAGTCCATTCGCCTTTGCTTTGAGAGAATAGCGAGGGGCCCGAAAGGAATGACTGCTCTGACTGCAGCAGCCTCCCTGCTCCCAGCCTCCACTGGCAGCCCAGGGGTGCAGATAAAGCCTTGCCTTCACCTCAGGGGGCACCTGGGGCCCCGTGAAGCTAGGCCAACTCATGACGCCCTAGAGTCACAGGCTTTCCTGGCAAAAGTTCCTGATGATGGCAATGAAGACCTTTAAGGCAGGCAAACATTTAATGCCATGGTGTGTAGCATGCAAAACTTCCTGGGTCCTCAGGTCCCTTTACATCAGGTCCTTCCTCACCTTTCAGGTACCCATGCGGTGGTCCCTAGCAACAACCAGAGACCCCGAACCTTGCGTCGGCCAGCAGCAGAGCACAGAGGAGACAGCACAGCCCACCACCCAGGCTGCAGCCACACGTTTCTTTACATAAGTGCATACGAGACTCACATCTGTTTCCATCATTCTCCCCTACAGCACCAAACATGGGACCCGAGAGATCAGGAAGGAAGGCATCTCCCTTAAAATGGCAGCTACCGATGCCCACCTGATCGTTACGCCCAGTCTGGCACTGTCCTCGGCAGTATGTCTGGGCAGATTCCAGGAAGCAGCTGCCGGGAGCGAGACTGTGAGTCTGAATCAGGGTTCCCCTCTGTCCCTGTCACACATCACCCTGTATCACATCATCACATCACACAAGCAACTTCCCTTCCCACCCCACCAAAAGTCCCCCAAACAGTCACTTTGCTGCAGGCTTAGTCCTTTTCCCTTTCCTTCTTCTGCATCTTGTCTCTGTATGCTTTTGGTCTTCCTTTCGAGTTCTGCCAGAGGAAGACGGGTCAAAGGTTTGTTTACTTACATACACACAGTCTTGTTCTCAGAAGGATTCTTAAGAGTGTATTAAATAAAGGAAGATTGTATGAGTGCAAAGTGGGTCAAAAGGAACAGGAAAACCCAGTGCTATAAAAATACAAAGTCCAGGAAAAAGACAGAGAATCACTGCTGGAAGCCAAGCCAAGCTCTCGGGCTCCACGCATCTGGGCTCCGGAGGCACTTTACCGCTGCCGGTGCACACCTACCACTTGTGACTGGCCTCTCCCTCTGACCAGGTCGTTATAGGAGGCCGTGGCTGTAAATATCATTTATACCCCAACGAGTCTGCACAGCAGAGATAGATATCTGCCCACTGTCTAGGAACCTGGTGACAAGGGTAATGAAGGGTGACATTCCTCATGTCCACTTGCAGCTGTGAAATTAAGTCTGGATGATGAGATTAAAGAAAGGCTCCTCAAACTGACTCAGCTGACGGGGCAGCATTTCTCCTTTCCACTCTTCCTACTTCCTGGAATGTGGAAATAACAGCAAGAGTTCCATAGTCCATATGGGGCCCTGCAGAGGACCTCACAGATTGTAGCCTACGCAGAAAATGACAAAGCAGAAAGACCCATGTCTGCTTCCTGCAAGGCACGGTGGGTCTCCTACCAGCCTGACTTCCATACCTCTGGACTACCACTAAGAAAAAAGCACCAACCTTCAGCTTGCTGAGGCCACTGGTATTTGTGGTTATCTGTTACATACAGCCATATGTAGCTTTAGATCTTCTCTCCATTCATCGTCTGTAGCTATAATCTTTTCAGAAGATGACATTCCTCCCTGGATGTTGAGCAGGCATCTTAAAACCCAAACAGAACTCTTGATCCTTTTCTTCCTGTTTTTTCCCCAAACTTGGTCTTTGAACGGTGACACCATAAGTCTAGTTGCTTGATGTCAAAACTGAAGAGTCACCCTTTGATTTTTGTTGTTTTTTACTGTTTCCCTCTCCCACATCAGCAAACCCTAGGAGCTCCGGTTGCACAGCGTACCCACGGCAATCGACTCCTCATCGCCTCCTGAGGTTTGGCCACAGCAGCCACTACCACCTTCACCTGGGTATCACAGTATCTCCCACCATGTCTGGTTCCACTCTGCTGTCCTTTGTCTACTGCAGAGGCACCTGTAGGGAAGCACAAATCACATGGGATCACCCATCTATTTAAATCCCCCAGCGGCATCTGCTTTGAGGGTCAACTCAAACTCTTATTATGGCCAACAGAGTTCTAAGTGACCTGGTCCCCACTTATCCGTTACCCCTTTTCCATGAGCTAGACTTCCTGGTCTTCTTGCCTCTCCCACCAGTTAACACTTTGAGTATTTCCCAATAATTGTGACTGTGATGTTGTCAAGGAACAGGTACAGAAGTTATGGTGTAAATGTGTTTTTCAAGGGGATTTTGCCTTGGGCTCTATAATATATCAAAGCACAGAGTCAAAAAGATGGCCATGGGCAGTCATGCACCTCTAGTTTCGTGCACCCATAGCAAGGTGCTACGTGTGATCGTGTCACCATTCACGATGCACGTACAAGGAGAGAGACGCTCCTGCCCCATTCAGGCATCTAACAGGCATAACAAGTTCACTGCTTTCCCTTCACCAGAAATGTACAGAAATCTCTTGAAGTCAACACCAAAAATCATTGCTTGGCACGGAAATATCAAAGACTCCCATGGGTTTGCAGGGAAAATAGAGGCATCTGATTATTAAAAACATGATAGAAGAGTCAGGGTAAATTAAATTATCTAGGTAAGGAACGTTTTTAATGTTTCAGCTGGATAAAAAAGCAGTGAATCTTTTATTAAGAGAGAAAGTTTTAATCAAAGAAATGAATTTTAGCTATGAGGAAGCAGTCTACCACCTGCACACATGAGAATTCTCCAGACTGTGCAGCACATACTTTGGCCACTGACTCCTGCAGCTGGTCTTGCTCCCAAAGCTACTGCCTCCTTCCTCTTTGGGGCTGTCTACCTTGGAGCATGGGTTCTAAAAGAAGAAGAGCTGAGTAGCCACCTTTTATGCATGAGCTAGTTTCGGGCTCTTGCCCCACCTCCATCTCTGTCTCTGGCTACCTATCTCTCCCTCCTCTCTGCTGGCCTCACTTCTGTGCCCTCCACCTTTTTTGCTACGGAACAGTGCACATGCTTGAAGCAGCTCTTCTTCTACAAGGCATGTCTTGTCAAAGAAGGAATCTCCCTGTGGATTTTCTTAATCAGTAACTTCTTTAGAGTCATGAGTAGCACAAATGCTTTTGTTCTGTGCTCTGAAACTGTGAACAGGTCCATTGGGCTGAGCTTTGGGAAACCTAGTTGGGGCGCTACCTGTCCCAGCATCTGGAATGCCCTCTGGGGGGCTCTCAAGAGACCAGATTCCTCATCTGAACAAGTAGAACCAGCCCATCATCCTGTCAGGACTAAACTGCTGCTGTTTTTAGATGATTTTCTAGATAGATTCTATCAGCCTGCAATGTTCATGGCTGTTGATTCTCAAAAATGCCTCTCTTTCCAGAAAGACGTACAGAAACAATTTTAAAAGGTTTCAAATACATGTGGATTTGCTCATCTATCCCTGCAAGGACTGTATCTCCTAAAGTAAGTGAGATGGTAAAAGGGGACCTTAGAGTAACTTTCCAGCTGTACCGGAGAAAAACTCCCACCCAGTTTCTGAGACATCATCAAGGGAGTGCTTCTAAGGAAGGATTAATTTGTGGCCTATACAGGAAACTTTTTATCTCAGGCCACTTTAAAAGGCACTAAGTAGGTAATGAGAATTACTGAAACGATATTTTAATTCTTTATTAAGAAGATTAAAAAATAAGTTTGCCATGTTTAAACATTTCCCATGTGATCTAGCCTATCTTTCCAAGATTTATATATATATAGTTTCTGAACATGTCCTTTCCATGGTGAAAATCTTCTTAGATCATGAACACTTCTTTTCATGGTCAAAGATCTTCTTAGCTTCTGTTCTGCAGAACTCCAGTCCTAGTTGCAAGCAGTCAGACAAAAAGAAAACAAAGAAAAAACAAGAAAATAAACTCATTTTTAGAGATCATTAGGATTACTTTGCTTTCATCTTCTAATGCAAAGATTAGTCAGTGGCACAGCTGTATTCAGGTGTTTTGGGTTTAATGTAAACAACGTGACCTCAAGAAGAAAATCGAGTGGAGACAGATTTCTTTTTGGAAGATGTATCAGTGAAAACTATATGGACAGTGCTTTTCTTCTAGTCTGAAAAGCTGTTTTCTGCTTGGACTTTAAGTTGCTTTTCATTCCTGAAACATTTTTTTCATTTCTCCATGTCCCATTGGCAATCTCTGAATACTTGTGTTAGCTTTCTGTCGCTATAACAAATACCTGAGATAAGCAATTTTAAAAGATAAAGAGTTCGTTTTGGTTCCCAGTTTTGGAGGTTTTAGCTCAGGCCCGTCCCTGTGGAGCACATGCTCAGGGAATACATCATGACAAGAGCACAGAGACCGCATTCAGTCAGTCAGACAGTGAGAGAGCGAGAGGCAGACACCAGGCCTCAGAATCCCCTTCCGAGACACTCCTCCAGTGTCTTAAAACCTCCCACCAGGCCTTGCCTCTTGAGGGTTTTGTCACCTCCCAACAGAACTATGGGCTGGGGCAAAACCTTTAACAGACGAGCACTCCAGATATAAACTGCAGCAGTATTACTCACAGATTGGGGTATGTCTCCTGATCGCTGGATCAAGATTTCCTTTTTATTTATTTCATGTTAAAGCCTTCCCAGAAATTACTTATTTATTTAAGCACATAACAAATATTTACTTATCACAAGTCACGCTCCCTGTGCGAGAGCAAGTGCTGCTGGGGAGAAGCCATTCTTGCCTTCCAAGGACTAATGCTTTACGATTTACTTCGGGAAGATAAGAAAATTCAAAGTTAGCTAGTATTATTCAATCCAGCAAATATTTACTGAAAGCTCACTATGTTCTAGGCACTGGGAATATAAAAATACTTAAGTTAAAGTGAAGTTCTATGCAGTGGGGGAAGAGACAGAACAAGTAAGTAACTCTGCTACTGTGAGCTCAGGTGCATACCAGACATTGAAGGACAGAAAAAATGTGAAGGAACATGGGAAAGAGTCCTTCACCCTGCCCGAAAGAGTTATTGAAAAGTGTACCTGATAGAATTCACCTTATGCAAGACACGAAGTTTAAGCAGGAGTTTGCCAGATGTATACACACAGAAGTAATATAGTTGCAAGCCCAAAGAAACAGGATGGGGTGCAGATCACAGACCATTTAAAGAAGGTAAATGACTCCTCATGTCTAGAGCCTCACATGTAGGCCGACAGTGGAGCAAGGTGATACAAGGTGGGAGTAGCTAGGAGCAGAGCAGGTAGCTGAATGCTCCTTGCCCAGGGGTTAGTTTTTCTCTTTTAGTGGGGAGCAATTTAACTGGTGAAACAGTTATCTTCCCCTTTGTTGGGGGTAATGCCCAACCCCTACAATTTAAAGGAGGAAAATTTAACTTGACTCGTGTTTTAAGGAGATTCAGTCCATGGGTTTCTGGCTCTAAAGCAGAAATGTCATGGTAGAAGGCATAATAAAAGGTATTTGCTTTCCCATCATCAGGACAAAATACACAACATTCACAACTTAAAGGCAAGGAGGTTTATTGTGGCTCACAATTTTAGAACTTTTAGCCCGTAGTTCACTGGCCCCAAAGTACAAATGGCATGACAATAGGATATTATGAAGGAAAACTGTTCATACTATGGCAGCCAAGAAAGAGAGAGCACAAGAAGCCACAGAGGGACAAATAATCTCCAAAGGCAAGCCCTCAGTGACACCATTTCTGACAAGGTCCCACTTCCTTCTCCATAGCACATTTAGCTATGAACTCATCAGTGGGTCAATCTATGATGAGTATAACACTGCCATGATCCAATCAGCTTCCAAAGCCCCACCTCTGAGGAACAGACTTTTGGAGGACATTCTAGATTTAAACCCCAACATTCTTTCCATGGCTCCCCAAAGGCTCATGTCCATCTCAAAATGCAAAATTCATTTAGTCTATCTCTAAGAACTACCAAAGTCTTAATGGTCCTAGCATTGCTAAAAAGACCAGGTCCACAGTGTCCCCTTAGGCTCATGGCAAACACATAGCTGTGATTCCCTAAAAAATTAAAAAGAAAGTTAAGTCCTTCCAACATACAATGGCACTTCCAACATACAATGGCACAGGATAAACATCCTCATTGCAGAAGGGAAACCTTCAGTTTCATGCTCACAGCTCTTTGCTCTGCCCTCTTAGGAGTACACCATCTATCCTTGCAGGCTTTCTTCTGAAATCTGGGTGGAAACTTCTGTGACCCCCTAATGCTTTCATCATGTATGTCTGGAAAACCAGCATCATATAGATGACACCAAGGTCTGCTGCCAGCTTCAGGAGTGACCTAGCCTTCTTGCATCTGGCTGTAGTAAATTTTGAGTGCTCAAGTGGTTGAACTCAGCGGAATACTTCCCTAGGTGGTCCTAAATGGGCAAGATAATCTGCCACTCTCTTCTCAAAGCAAATTCTTTCAAAGGACTTTACTCCTTTATACACTTCAGACTGGGAAGGAAGGGTGGGGTCAATTCCTAATATTCCTTTGAACCATTTTTCTTGTTGTTCTGATGCAAAGTACTTGGTCTGTTTTTAATGCGGATCTTTTCAGCAATCATACTCTCCTTATTGTCAGCTTTGTAAGTGCTTTCATTCTGGTGGAACTGCAAATTTTCACTGTTTTTCCTCTGGCTTTCACTGTGATTATATGTAACCAGCCAGTAGTATTCACATCACAGCCTAAACATTGAGCTGCCTTGAAATTTTCTGACAGATTAATCAATTTTCCATCTTTAAATTTAACTTCATATGAAGTCCTAGGACATGGGCAAAATGAAGAGAGATTCTCTGCCAAAATGAAACACTCATAGCCTCTACTCTAGTTTCCAATAGAGTGTTCATTCCCACCTGAAATCTGTAGCACCCACCTTTTACTGTCTGCATTCCTGTCAGCATCCTGATCTCCTGAGCCATGACCTTAATCATCCACCAAGCTCTGCTTATAGCACTTAGGTCTTCTTTAACCTGATTCTTCATATTTTTCCAGACTCCTGCAAACAAGTTTCAAAGGTTTTTGAACCACATGGCCTGGTATAATCACAACAATGACCACACTTTTTTGGTACCAATTTTCTGCATTAACCAGCTTTCTTATCATTGGGACAAAATACCCAACATCTACTACATAAAGGAGGAGACATTTATTTGGCCAGGGTTTCCAATGGGCGTGGTCCAGTGGGTAGGCTAATTCCAAGGCAGAAATGACATGGTGGAAGGAAATGACTGGGGAAAGTTGTCCAGCCTATTGGCAGCAGATGGGATGGGGTGGCAGGTGGGGGAGAGAAAGAGAGGAGCCAGAGACAATAGTACACTCTCCTTTGTCATGCACCTGGTGACTCATCTCCAACAAGACCCCACCACATAATGGCACAATTAGCTATGAACTCACTGATAGACAAATCCACTGATGAGCATAATACCCCCATAACCCAATCATCTTTCAAAAAGCCCCATCTCTGAACTCAGGATTTTGAGGGACACCCTAAATATGGACAAAGCAAAAATGCTCAGTTGTTAGTGGCCAGGAAGCACAGCACAGAGAACAATGCCAGAAAAGAAAGGGCAGGGGACTAGACATAGACCCCCAAGATCACACTTTCATGACCCACTCAGACATATCCAGAAATGTGTCCCACCAATCCCAGAGGTGGATCCCAATGCTGATCAAGTTGACATTCCAACCTAACTGCCACAATGATATAGGACAATAGAAGCAGATACGTATACGCAAAGTAATAGATAAGAGATGGAGAAGGCATGATATTGACATCAATGTCCTGTTAGGGTTCAAATTGCAGCTTTGTGGTTTACTAGATATAATGTGATGTAATCCAAGTTATACAAGCTTTTTGTGCATTGATTCCTTACCACCATCCTTATAGTTTAGTAATGTCACTTCCAGATAACATCACAAAGCACAAGGGAGTGGAGCTTGAACTCATACGTGGAAGAAGTATCTGTCTTCTCCACCTGGGTTTTTGAGATAAGAGTTAAAGCCAGGGATGGGGGTTGAGCCTTGACCTTGCACAACTTGGACTGGCTTATGTGATGGTTGGAACAATCCCATTTTCCTCTGTTTCTGAGCAGTGGACCATGGTTCTTGAGCAGAGTTCCGGGGGTAATGTATCTTTCTCTTGGTATGTCTGATCATCACCATAACCAGAATCATGAAGTGTAGATCCAAGAATAATCATAGACATTTGTGGGTACAATTTCCTCATTGTACAGATGGGCAAACTGAATTGCAGTCCTCAATTCACTTTACTATGGTCACACCACTGAAACTGCAACTGACACTCAGGGGTAGTGATGCCCAGGTCAGTTTTCTTTGCACTGCCCCATGCTAGCTAGATCGCCCAGCTACCTTGTTTTTGTTAGAATTTAGTGATTTCCTCCTGGGAGCCCTCCCACTCAGCCTAGCAAATGAATGCTGTTTTTTACTTAGAACTACAAAGAAGACTTTTCTCCAGCATTAAAGTTGTCCTAAGAAACCTATCTTTTTTTAAGGAGAGAAAATTCAAAGTTATTCTTTGCTTAGAATTTTTGGAGCAGTAGGGTCTCCCTCAAGGGCTCTTAGGGCCCTATGGAAAACATTAGCCACCACTGCCTTACCCATTCCTTTCCTAGGCATCAGTGTCTCTGCTTTTTTTTTGTCTTTTGCTGTCCCAGTCTGTTGTTTTGCTCTATTTTGTTTGCAGTAGTGGAAACTGAAACTAGGGATGCTCTGTCATTGAGCTAGAACTTCAGTCCCTTTTTATTTTTTAATAATTGCATGGCAGAGCCCAAGCTGACCTCAAACTTGCAACCCTCCTGCCTCAGTCCCCTGAGTAGCTGGAATTACAGGAGTATGCCACCACAACCAGTCCTAAACCACCTCAAACTTGTTTAGCCCTGAGGTCTCTCTGAGAGCTGTTCCTCAAGCGTTTCTCAAACTCTGTCACCAAAGCTTTGCCTCCACTGGGAGAACACAGGCACCAGGATACCTGCTCCATTCCTACAGACGGGACTCAACGATAATGGGAAAGAAGGATGCAGGAAAGGAAAGGGATGGGTTTGTGGCATTAAACAAGCCCTGGTTTCACACATATCAACCATGATGCTGGTTTTATTCTTCTGCAGAGAGATCTGTACCTATAGCGTTGCAGTGCGTTACCACCAAGCCTGGCTCTGGCTTCACTGTCAACCAGGACACTGTTTACAAAGAGTGCATTCCATTCTCAATTTAGTTTGGGACAAACCAGAGCGGGAATGCACCTCAAACAAAATAAAATTCCACTCTACAAAGAAAAGCGACTCAGTGCGAGGCCCCTGGCCAAATTAAACTCATTCTCCCACTACCACCACCTCCCGACTGTACCTTACTTGTTAACTATTTGTTATCTTCAGTTGAAAATGGCAAAAATAGGCAAATCTGGAAAGCATGCTGACTTTGGAGAACATTACTGGTGAATGCTAAGTTGTCCATGTTTGGTCGGAAGGATTTGAGCCAGAATCATTACCAAAAGCATAGCCGTTTTCGTAGATGCAAGAGAAATGATTAAGCACTAGATAAACATCATTATCACTAAACATATAAATAGATGTTTGCCTTGCTGTTGGGCATTCCATGCATAGAGAACGTGGATTGCATTAGGAGGCTAATTCTGTCAGAGAGTGTGGGCAGCCTTATTAGGCAAAGGTAGAGGAAGGATACTTCCAAGTGAACAAATCTCTCTCTCTCCCCCCCTTTCTTTCTCTTTCTCTCTCCAATAAAAGTATCTTTTAATGCATTGTTTCTAACATTTCAGTATGAGATCAGGGGAACCTCTATTTTGTGATTTCTGAACCAGGTTACGGTTTGAAATAACAAATTCTGCATATGATTCCTTCAGAACGAGATGGCAGTTTCTACAGTGGCAGGTTGTTTTCACATTTGTCTGCCCAATTTAAATGCTGAGCCCATTCCTTGAAGATAGTGCATCAGCTTGGAGCAGCCTTAACCACTTCCATAGAGATGTATTAGCAAGGAAGTCTTTCCCACATTATTTGGGTCCAAGGAGCAAAACTCTTTTCTAGCTTTTGAATTATGTAAGATATATATGAAAAATACCAACTTTATAGAAAAATTGCCAATACAGTTTAAATAACTTTTCTTCTAGACTGTTTTATAGGGCACTAGCTAACCTGATCCCCTGTCACCCACAGATAAAGACCAAGACATTTGCCTGCCAACCACTCCGCAACCATCCAGTTCAGGGTATTAACAGTGGTTTGTTCCTACACTAACTCCCAGACTTCTTAAAACTTCACCAGGAACCTTGATGTTTTTCATAGCAAAATGGGTCCACTCAGAACCACACATTGCTTTAGTGTGGTATCTCTTTATTCTCTCTCAGTCTTTCCTGGCCTCCCGATTTTGATGCTTGCAAAAATGACAGGCCAAGTAGTTTATGGAATGTCCTTCAGTCTGGGTGTGTCTGCTGTCCTGTTGTGATTGATCTCTGGTTATGGGTCTTTAGTGGACCATTCCAGAGGCAACACTGTTCTTTTTCTGCATCCTATCAGAGACCTGTGACTTCAGTGTGTCCCCTGGCTTCCTGTTCAGTGTAGCCATTTTATGAAAGTGGTATCTCTGCATCTTCTTGTCCCCTTGGAAATCAGTATTTTTAGGAAAGTTTCCTTAAAACTAAAGATATAGTACAAAAAGTTATATTTTAAGACAGCCTAGACTTTGGAGACCTAAATTCCAAATCAGGTAGAAAAAGGCAAGCCAGGTCTCCCGATGGTTTGGCCCCACTGGAGAAGATCCTGGAATAGGGACGTGGGCGGTGTTTCACCAAGAAACCCCCAAACCGGCAAATTGTTAGAGCCCTTGAGGTAAATAATGCAAAGGATTGTGGAGTAGGGGTGGAACCACTGGAAATCTCCTTGTGACTTTCATTTTTAATTTTCACATGGACTTGTGACAAAAGATGAGTGGCATGAGTGACGGCATAATGTGATTTTTTATTAGGATTCATCTGGCTCTCAACTCACAGCAGCTTTCCAGGAATTAGGACGCGGACAAGAAAATTCAGGGGTATGTTTGAAACCACAGGTACAAAAGATTTATAAGTTCTTGCGACTAAAACTGATAATGAAGATTCCTCTGTAGGGCAGTATTTTACTAATAAGCCACTAGATGTAGGATGAGTTAGCTTGTCTGGAAGTGGTAGCTGGAAGCACAGTGTCCAGTGTTTTATATTACCTGGAATTTCAGATAAGAGCAATGTTAATATTATTTCCAGTTTGGAAACAAGGTCAATGGGCACTAAGTGGTCTGCTCTTCAGACCTAGAGCCAAAGCCTGAGTCAGGCTTCCTGACTCCCGGCCCGAAGGGAAGTCAGAGACCCAACAGAGCCTCCCCTAGCGCCTCCACCTCCTCTTCACAGAAGTCACTTCTGCTCCTCAGATGTCCTCTGAGATGTCTCATGGGTCTGAAGTTTCTGTAACTCCCCAGGAGCACAGTTCTCCACTGTACAGCTTAAAGTGTCGGACTGAGCAACGCAAGACTCCAGGTCCTCACTGCTGTGAGACTGACCTTAAAGGAATACACTGACTATGACCAGTGAAATTACTGAATGATAAGCTCTCTTATTTAATAAAAAATGCATTTAGAAACCAGAGATTCATTTCTAATTTATTTTGATGATTGCTTAAGTATGTTTCCATTTGAATACATTTTTATACATCTGTAGCTTCTAAAAGTTTCAGAGATTTCTTTATCTTCTATCTTATAACAAATACAAGACACTAGTAGTTTTCTTCTCTTATCTACATTATTAGTCTTTAGAAAGACGTAGTACCCACCTCTAGAAGTTATAGTATTTGATTTGATAACTTTCAAAAGCTTGTGACTAAATTAGAACTTTTAACATTTCACTTTCAGAAGTATACTCCATGATGTAGCCAACCTATATAACATATCTATATCTAAACATCACCATGTTTATGTCTAAAATATCCTAGTGAATCTAGAAAGACATCTAAGGGCCATAAAAACAAAATTTGGGGGTAGCCTCAAGTCCAAAAATCATACTTTGTCGTCAAATCAGCTTCTGTTTATTCCCTTAAAAAATGTAATTTTAAACTTACCAGAAGGATAAAGAACAAATGAGAGTTCCTTTTTCCATGGTCAGCTGCACAGAAAAGAGCAATTAAGAAGAAAGCACAGATCAGTGTGTGTGTGTGTGTGTGTGTGTGTGTGTGTGTGTGTGTTGGGGTGTCAGCCATGAAGGAGGATGGAATACTGCCTAACAAGATCACATTTGAACTGTTGTTGGGGGTGGGGAGCAAGAAGATGTCCGCAGAAGCAGAGCCCAGTTTGAGGGTGAGTATTAGAATGTTCAAGCTGGTGTGAAGTAGAAGTTACAAAGAGAATAGCCACGGTCATCTGAATCCAGATAGAATCCATGGACACACACACACTCCTTAACACATAGTTTAAAAATAAAGTATGCTGGGCTTAGAACAAAAGGAGAAAAGTCTATTCCTTTTTGACTGAGCCACAAGTCCACCAAACTATAGCCTTAAGGACAGCACAAGACACAGAGCCACATCCGAGTTGTGGGTGAGCGTCGCTCAGAACTGCCTTGACTCTGAAAGTGGAGAACCTTGAGTCACACATCTCAAGTCCAGAGAACCAGTCACAATCCGCTCCACACGTCCAAAAGATGAACTGAAGTTTTATAACCTTGAGGGCAGTTATGACTAAAAGTGACCAAAGTCAAGTGGAGAGGGTGTGGGGGAGAGGCTAGCAAATGTCTCCCGGTATAGCTAAGCCCTTCTGCAGAGCATTTCAAAAAGTGTCTTGACACTCTTTGTCCTGGACTTGAGCAGTAGCTTGAGCTAATGCCATCAGAATTGTCCGATGCCTCGGGAGGGAGCACTGTCAGATGAGCTGAAGTCACTAAGCATTTGGAAGGATAGCGCCAAATAAGGACTCAGCGGTGTACTAAGCAAGTGGTTCAGAATCATCTGGAGGGTTGGCCCTACCTCAAGACCCCCTATTTCAGTAGTCTGGCTACAGAGCTTTCAGTAAATCCCCGCATGATGAGAAGTGTGGTGTGGAGAACCATGTGGGAACTGCCCCACGGGCTTGGGGCCCAGACAGACCTAACAATATTAACTGCTGTGCAGTGTAGCACACATAGTACCCTGTTGTGCGAATTTTCAGGGTTCCAGTGGCAAAGAGGGAAGGAAGAATTCGAGGGGTGTGAGAATGAATCAAGGACAGCCTCGTAGAGCATGTGGCAGAGTAACCATTCTAAGGAGGAAAGATAGCACCAGCATCAACATGCCAGAGCAGGAGAGAAACCCACTCCTGAAACGTACAGTTTGGAATGACTCCAGCGAGAAGTGCATATGACAAGCACGACCACGCTGCAAGGCTGAGGACCAAGCCATGGCCAGGCTGTAAGCGCCATGCTAACAACCTAGACCCTGTCCTGTGGCTTTGCGGAGTCACTGAAACTCAGGCATGGAGCCGTAGCTTGGTTCAATTTGTCTACAAATCCAGGACAATTTTTGTGAGAAATGGTGCCAGAAATTTGTTTCGGAAAATCGTGATTAAACAGTTAAGAGCCACATCCATCTCCTTCCCTGCTGTTTCCCAAGTGTTCACTTCAAGGTTTGGCACACAATAAATATTTGTTGAATGCATGATTGAAAGAGGAAATGAGTAGATGAATGACTGAACGAAAGAGCTGCCTTCATTTTTTCAAGGACAAAGCACAGTGGAGACATCACTGGCTTGTGCCTTAAGAGATCTGGATCCAATCAGCAACTAGCTACACGACCGAGAGAGTTCTCCTCCTCTCCACAAAATTCCGCTTCCCCGACTGTAACATGTCGGATGCAGATTGGAACAGTCGCTCCCGACTAGGCTGCCTCTCGGAACCACTTGAGGAGCTTTGAAAATTTCACTGCTGAGGGATCAGTCAAGCAACCACATGGAAGCAATCAGGCAAACTCAGAAGATGGAAAATTCCATAAACAAACAACTTGAATTCTTCCACAAGTGAAGGGAAAAAATCCAAAAGGGATTGGTACAGTGAGTGTGAGGAGGGCTCTCCCCCTGTTGTAGTGTACTAAACTTCATATTCTGCTTCGCAATCAGTTAATCGGTCCAATTGTAAAAAGCTATGTTTGAGCCTGCCTGGGACACCTGCACATGCGGAATTATGAGATGATACGATTACCCAGTACTGAGTGATTTGCCAGGTGGGATAGCAGCACTGTGTGTGAGCATAAACTCATATATTTATAAACACAAGCATAGTCTTTACCTCTTAGAGATGCATGACAAGGTATTGCAGCCAAAATCGTATCATGACTGGGGTTTGCTTGGAAATAGTCAACAGCAACATCTGAACAAGGATAGCAGGGCAACGGACATCACAGGATTGGGAACTGATTATTACTGAGCACAAGTGATGTTTCCAAGAAAGTTCGTTTCCTGATTTGTCTCTAACTCTGTATACTTTTGAAACTAAATTTTAAGTTATCTCAAGGCTTTTGATACTTGGGTTCCACAGTAGACTAAATAAAGGTATTAGTTGAGGGAGAGAAGATAAAGTCCTTAGTTTCAATATTGGTGAGACTTTGCAAGCTGGGGATTCTGATACTGTAACTAGAGTTGTGATCCACTGAATCACGACATCTCTTTGATTCTATTACAGTAATTAACCAACATGGTCCCCACACATCATCTCCTAGACTTTAAAAGGACTTCCTGAAGCAAAGGACAGAAGCTGCAAGTTTAGCATCTCATGAGGGTTTTGCTCTTGAACATATATATATATATATTTAATTAAAAGTGTTACTTGGATATAATTTTAGATCCACATGAAATTGTAAGAAATAATACAGAGAAGTCTGTAACCTTTACCTGGTTTACTCTGGTGGTAACATCTTGCCAAACTCTAAGAACAATATCACTGCTAGGATGGAGACAATAGTCCTTTAATCACCATACCCACTTCCCTCCCACTGCCACCTGCTCAGGAACCACTGCCAACCTCTCGTGCGTTTCTCATCTCAATAATTTTGTGACTTTTCAGGAATATTATATTAATGGAATCAAGGAATGTAACCTTTTACAACTGGATTTTATTTTTTTACTAAACATTATTCTTTGGAAATTCTTCCAGGTTTTTGCAAATGTCAAGAGCATGATACTTTTTATTGCTGCGTAATACACCAGGGTGTAGATGTACCACAATTTGCTTAAGCCTTCATCTGTTGATGAATATATGCTTACTTTAAATATTGCATTTTTTCTGTTTCTTGACATGAGATTTTACAGATTTAAGGATCTTATTCCTCTTCTCCTTTTTATCTTCTTTTACCCTAACTCTTCTTCCTCCTCCTTTCTCTTTTTCTTTTTTCACACTGCTGAACACCATTCCTAGGGCTTCAGAAATACTAGCCAAGTGCTCTAATGGCTAGTATTGGAGCAGCTTCACCTCCATCCACAGACATTCTTTATTTTAAGGTAAAATTTAGTTCTAAAAAGTTCATTCTCAACCACTTCAGTGTGTCTAAACGTGCAAATTTTGAAATATTGTCTGTTTTGGAGAATTTTCCTATTTGTGATTCAGAAGCTTCTTAATTCTGTAGGCTTGTGGCTTTTGCCAAATTTGAAACATTTTCAGCCGTAATTTCTTCCAGTACATTTGCAGCCCTTTGATATGAATGAATGCCAGATCTTTTGCTAGAGTCCCACAGGTCTCTGTAGGGTTCCGTTCATATTTTTTTCAACCTTTTTCTCTGTGTTTAGATTGCAGATTTTGCTATTCTGTCTTCTAATTCACTGATTCTTTTCTGTTTATTTTCCATTCTGCCATTGAGCCAATCCACTGACTTTTTAAAAATTCTGTTATCATATTTTTGGTTCTATATTTTCTAATAGATCTTTCCATTATGTATTTACTGAGATTTTTCTCTTTCTTTGCTAGACTTTCTGTTTTTTGCAGTTTTTCAAGTGTTTATAATTGATCATGGAAGCATTTTTATGATGGTGGCTTTAAATTTTTGTTACATGATTCTAACATCTCTATCACCTTGGTGCTGACCTCTGTTGGTTGTCTTTTCTTTAATCACCTTGTGATTCTCCTGGTTCTGAATGTGATAGATAATTTCCTATTGAAGCTTGGATTTGAGGGAGTGTTGTAAGTCTCTCAGTCATATTTAACCTGTCCTGCTAGTTCATTTCCTGGGACACTCCTGTGACAGAGGACGTGTGGGACGTTCCCTCACTACTGACAGACCGGAGAAGAAGCATGGGCTGCCCACACAGTGTCCACTGTAATCCAGAGTGGGAGAGTGCTCTCTCCTCATTACCACTGGACAGTGGATAGACCTCCCCTGGCCCTGCCTGTGCTGACGCCTCTTGCTAAGAGGTGTAGGTGCCTCTCTAGTCCTTTGCTTGGGGCTTTCACTGACACTACAGGGTGCTGGTGATGTTATCTGCGGGCAAGGGGAGGGTCCTGACTTTCCAATAGGTCCGGTAGGGTTTAGATCTAAAATATTCCTCAAAAGTTTCATGTATTGGGAAGCAGGGATTTGGGGAGTGATGGATTATAAACTATATTCGTCAGTGCATTGATCTACTGGTGAGCTCAGAGCTGAAAGTCCTGTTAGGAGGCAAGGCCCTGTTGGAGAAGGTAAGCCACTGAGAGTGTGCCTTAGGGGTCTCTTTCTCTGCCCTGCCGCATGGCTGCCACCAGCAGACTCCCTTCTCGGGGCCCGTCTGCCATGTTATTTCAGCCTTGGAGCCAACCTGCCACGGACTGAACCCTCGGAAACTGTGAGCCGAATAAGCTCCCAGTGTTGTGGGTGTCAGGTATTTTGTCCCAGTGATAGGAAAGATGACCAAAGAAGTCCCCTTTGACACCACCTCAGCAGGGTGAGGAAGGAACCCCTCAGTACTGAAAGGTGAGCATAAGAGTGAAATATATTTGCTCACTTAACTGGAAACGGGACTAGAGCTTTTATAAGGTATTCGAAGCAATTTTTTTTTTTTAAATATATGACCATCCTTTTCTTGGCTTTTTGGCTTGAAAGAACAAGCTCTTGTTGGCTCTGCCTACTGGCATTTCAATTTGCCAGGCTCTACAGCTCCAGACCTGGGTACAGAAGGCAAACAAGAGCCGAGAGCATCCATTCCTGTGTTACTCTGTGGGCCCTGAAGTCCCCACCTGTCTGTGCAATAACACCTTCTGGCTCTTCTGTCTGTTTTATATGTAATATCCAACGTTTTTAGTTGGATTTAGTGGAAAGAATTGGAAAAACTATGGTTACCCAACTTCCCAGTAGTAAATACTATTTTACAGTATTTGATGCATATAAAAGCATATAGTAAATACATGTGTGCATATGCACATGTTATATGTGAATATGTTTGCACATATATGTATGCTACAAATCTCAGTAGCACGAAGATCTTTTTCCATGTGCCAGAGACTTGTACATGGTAGGCCAGGGCCCTACCACTGACCCATACCCCTAGTCCCTAAGTCTTTTAAAATGATAAATATGCGGTGATAGTTAGCCACCCCCTCATCAGTGAGTGTTGTATCACAGTTAGCAGTTAGAAATTCCATTGTTCTGCTTCCTCATAGGATGACACTTCAGATAACAATAATGTGCTATGTATTTCAGAAAGTTAAGAGGAGTTTGAATATCTTCATCACAAAGAAATGGTAAATAGTTAAGCGGATGAGTATTTTAACCTCATTTAAACATTATAAGATATATACCTGTGTCAAAATATTACATGGCAAAAATCTGTAAATTTTTTAAAATTTATATATCAATCAAAAACAAGTTTAAATTACAAATAGTGAGTTGGAGACAAAGCACACCCTCCCATGAACCGGGCTTTGCCAAGGGGTGGGGGAGGGGAGACTACTCAGCAAGAAGACAAACCACGCCTTTCTGTGAACCAGCCGGGTGGGTGTGAAGGCTGGGAAACCAGAAGAGCAGCCTCCCCACCGCCCTACCTCACCTCCCCTCAACCTCCACCCCACCCCATAAGCAACCGGCTGATTCAGAGGTCTTAGGGTGAGATGGTAGCGCCCGAGGTGAAAGGAATAGCTTGACTCTTGTGTTGTTTGACTGGCTTTGCAACCTGGGGTTGGTGGTCTGGGCACCTATTGGGGGGATGGCAAGGCATACTGTGGCAACTGTGGGAGACTTCCTTCTGCCTTGTATTTGAAATCCAATCTTTTGTTTCATTGTACTGTTTTGCTTGTTTTATTCCTGTCTCTGGTAACCCGAGAAAATATTTTGAAGACAACAGCATGCAGTAAAACAGCCACTGTTAAATTACTATCATCTTGTTTTGAAAACCTGTACAACTATTGCTTTTTTGTTATTGCTGCTGTCATTTTGCTTTTGTTGTTGTTTTTTAAGTTTATTTGCATCCTGATTTTTCTGTTTTTTCTTTGTTCTCATTAAAATAAAAAAACAGTGAATTGGATTTGTTTCCTGGGGAAAAATGGAAACCACACTACTCACTCACGAAGCATTCTCCTCTGGCTGACTATCTAATTTCATCTCCTGGGACTCAGAAACGTCCTTTGGTTTTAGAACTGGCCAGTGGCTGAATTTCGATCTCATGACCTAGTCAGCATATCACTGTTGGCTGTTGTTGTCATTTGAAAGCCACCTTTCCTCTGTTCTGACATTTCCTGTCACGTGTCAACAGGAGGAATGACACAGCCTTGCAGCTGCAAGCTGAGGAGCCAGTGACTCAGGATAATGACAATAAACACACTTGAGAGCTGAGCATTCCCACAGCCACAGGCTGCTCTGCACACTGGCCGTCCATCCTGGGCCTCTCCTTTTGTCCTGCTCCACATGCGTCCTCCTTCTCTTGTGTAGCATGAGGTATCTACCCCTCATTCTCTGTTTGGACAAACATCAGCTGCCTGGGAGAAGTCTCCCAACAGCTGTCTTGTTTAAAAAAAGGGCCACACAAGGTACACAGAGATGAAACATCTGAACAGGGCTAGGACCCTGACTGGAAGACGGGGTCTGATGGTCCATTGACGAGTCTGGCAGGTCTCCAATCTGGCCACCACCTCTTCGTCCTCTCCGGGGCATATGTGGTAGCCCACGGCTCTCCTTTTGCCTCTGCTCCACAGTTTCCCCTTCCCTGGCAGCACTCCACTGGGCTTCTGGGAAGTGACAGGGCACAGGATGTGGACTTCACACTATTACTGAAAAGATGAGAGTCTCTGAGGTCCAGCGGATGCCACATGGGGCCACTCTTCACAGCATAAGCACCGCTGGCCTGCTTGCGTCTGCCTGTGGGCCTCAAACTTCCCCAGTGTGGGGGCTGGCTGCAGAAAGACCAAGCAGCAGGAGTCCAGTGTTCTGTCTACACTACTTGGGCTGATCCTGGGAAAAGACCTAAACAAGCCTGACTAGGAACAAAGAGTTGCAGCTGCACTTTCTTACCTGCTGAGAAACACAGCAGCTGGCTCCGCATCTGAGGCCCTGTGACTTTATTCTCCCTTCTCCCCCAGCATCAGAGGGACAGAGAGCAGCACCTGGGCTCCCTGACCGGAGGAGCCCATGGGGGTGGTACAGCGCCCGTCTTTACCACCTTGGGACCTTGAGCACAACCCTTTTTTCTTTGAGCCTCAGTGAGTTAAAACAAATGGGGTTACAAAACCTGCTGTGGTTTGGATCTAGACATCCCCAGAAAGCTCATGTGAGGCCTTTGAGGCGGGGCTTTTGGAAAGTGATTGAATTGTGGGGTGCTACAGCTCACTTGCTGTTAGAGGGCAGGACGTGGTTAGAGGTCCTATTTCCCTCTGCAGTTCCTCCCTTCTCTCTCTGCTTCCTGTCCACCATGACTCGGGCAGCTCTCCTCTGTCCAGACCCTTCCTCTATGCTATTTGTGTGGTTAGGCCTTCAGAACACGGCCTGGAACTTCCGACCTGGGAGTCAAAATAAATCTTCCCTCCTTTAAGTTGTGGGTGTCAGGTATTTTGTTCCAGCGACAAGGAAATGACTAAGATAATACCTGTTCCATGATAGTCTCTGTATTAAGTAAGATGAAGGAATTATTTAGTATCACATTGTGGGGTATTACAGTGTTATTATGGAAATAATACTCTAGCCTGGGGCCAGGGATTTAGCTCAGTGGCGTAAGTGCCTGCCTGGCAAGTGCAAGGTCATGAGTTCAATCCCTGGTACCAAAAAAAAAAAAAAATAAAATACTCTAGCCTGAAAAAAGAAAGAAGAAAGAAAGAAAGAAAGAAAGAAAGAAAGAGAAAGAAAGAAAGAAAAATCAGGAGAGAAAGACAAATGAAACAGAACTGGCATAATGGTGGTAACTGATAAAAGATGATGCTGGGCGTGGGCAACTATCACAGTACATTTTCTACCTTTTGTTCTATTTGAAATTTCCCATAATGAAAAATTAAGAGTGGCTAGTGAAGTAGCTCACTGATACACCAGTTGCCTAGCGTGCCAGTGGCCTGGCTTCAGTCTCCAGCACCACCAAAAACAAAAACCAAAAACGGTAATATCCATTTTACATTTCAATAGGAACAACAAAACAATAACCAGAAGATGAAAATAGAAGTACCCTTGGACAGCAGTGCCTTGCCTTAGAAGAGAGCGTTGCCCCTGGTTCTGCAAATGTGTGAGGACGCACCTTTCTCCATGTCTGAATTTGGCATCCCGGTCACCAACCCATTCAAAGCCCAGCCTTGGAGTTCTCCCTGTAGAGGGAGGAGCTTTTGGTGGGGCCCCAGGCAGGCCTGTAACTACTCTCCACAGGCTTTGCCTCCCACTGTTTCAGGCCAGGAAGTCTCTCTGCCTCGATTCTGCATCCATTATCTCTGGGTTCTCTCACCTCCTCTGCCTATGGAAGATCCTCCATCTTCCTCCTCTGTTGGATTGTCCTGCACTTGCCCTCAGAATGCCAGAGTGAAGAGAGGCGAGGCAGGTAGACAAGAGCGTCCTAGACACCGAGAGGTGAGTCGAGCAGAAGTCAAAGCCAGCTCGCTGTGCCTGTCAAGGCTCCTGGGCTGCAGTGGCTGTCGGTACACCAGGGCCTGAGATAGGCCTGTGCCAGCTGCTGGTTCTACACAACTGACAGACTGACCCCGGACCCAGGGAACTCATGCCCTGGGGTGACAAGGGCAGAGAAACAGTTATGAAATGGAAAAAAGAAATCTGGGGATAGGCATTCATAGAGAAAATCAGTAGGCTCCCGAGGCCTAGCCTTGCCTCTGGGTGCTTAGCAGGTGGGTGTGTGGGTATCAGAAAGGGCGAGTCCTGAACTCTGAGCTCAGTATTGAAAGACAAAGAAGTGACGAGAGAAGGAATCGCAGCAAGCCTGCACCACAGCATGGAGAGACGAGGACCAGCTGGACACGGCTCATCAGCTCTGCCTGTGGTTTCCTCCTGGGAGAAACGTCCAATCAGATAAGGAATCCCCACTTGTCCTCACTTGCTTCCATCAGATGAAATTTTAAAGTCTTTTAAATTTTGAATTTCTCTTTTGAAATTATCAGTGCATATGTACAATGCACAACTTGGAGAACTGGTGCGTTAGTGTCATAGTCATTCCTTTCCCAACACATACCTGTCCCGCTCCTTCCCTTCCACATCTCCAAAACGCTGCTTTTCCCCTACCGTCTCTCTTTTATTTTACTCTTTTATTTATTTTTAGTTTTCTCATATAAGAAAAACCACATGATACTTAATTTTCTGGGTTTGATTCATTTTCCTTAACATTAGGGTCTCAAATTCCACCGATCTTCCTACAGATGACGGGATTTCATCCTTATTATGTCTGTGTAGTACTCCACTGTATGTATCTACCCCTCTTTATCCATGGGGACCTGGGAGGTTTCTAGGCTGCCTGCAGTTTAGCTACCATGAATTGTGCTGCTGTAAACATGGGCATATTATATCCCTATGATTAAACTGGAGGTTGTGAACAAGCAACGGGTGATTGTTAAAACTCATACTGTGCAAGGGCTCCCCGCCCGACACTCACAGAAGCCAATACTTGTGACACCAGTGTTTACACAAGAAAGAACTTTATTGTAAATCAACCAACAAGGACCAAGAGGCGCTCTCAAATCCCTGATGGGCCTGCAGGGGACGATTTAAGCAACTGGGGGTAAGGGAAAATGAACTGAACCCCATGTCATGGGGAAAGTAGGACCAGGGGGAACTTCTGGATGCTTGGTAACTGGGAAGTCTCCTGTGTCTCCATTATACTGATCCGTCCCCGCAGCACTCCCGCTTCTAATCTAGGTCCCCGAGGCCATTTTCCTGTTGTTCAGGTTCTGCTCCTCAGCCAAGACCTTGGGCTTAGCTCGCAAAGTTGTTTTAGGCCCAGCCTAAACCTTCCACCCTACATCCTGAGGAACAAGGCGCGTAACTGTTTTGTCAAGACAATAAAGGGGTCATTGTATGGCCTGGCTTCAGAACCACAAAACGACCTGGATAGGTTGGCAGAAAAAAGGCAAAAATGACTTTTTTTTACACAATGATCAGGAAAAAAACCAAATAGCCCTGAACCTACTCCGGCGATCATTCAGCACAAAGGATGTTTTCAAACATTCAGAAGTTCTTTTCCGTTATTCCCTTCCACTAACAGGAAACTCTTTCCTAGGCCTGTGAGCGCCCCTCACCCATGCTCCCTGTGTTTATTTTGGATGGTTTAGTCTAATGTTTCTCCTTATAGTGACTATATATATATATATATAATACCGGAAGATAGCCCTTCTCTAAAGACCTATGAACATGTTAAACTCGCTTTTTGTCTCTCAGTGGAGTACAGCCTGCTCACGGTAGCTGTCTTTACTTACTGTTTCCTGTGCTCTATCCCTGGGCTTCCTTTCTGCCATCTAGGCCCCACCAGGGTGGTCTCACGTGCTCGCTGACTTTCATCCTTGTTGATGAAAATCTCTGCCAGTGATATATCCTTGGTTTTCATCTGTCTCCTCAGCAAACCTCCTGCTGTCTCCAGTGTCCACCTGACATCCACCTGCAGCTTGTTGTGCTGCTTGTTTCCCAGCACCACAAACTGATCCTCCATGTAAGACCCCTGAGAGCCAAGCAAGGCTGCTCCTGGGCAGCTTCCTCCTCTCTCTACCCCTTCCCAGCCCATCAAGGATGCTGTGCTGGGCTTCAGAACTGAGTGGCCTTTGCCCAGGCCCTCAGGGCCTCACTTGTGCTTCCTTGCACTCCCCTCTCATATCTTTTTTCCTCCATTAGTGTGTGCTTGCTGTCCATAATTCTTCCACTTGTGTTTGGGAATTGGTACATACTTAATCATATCTTGATCATTTTGATCCCCTTACCGTCCCCACATGCCCTTCTCCCTCTTCTCCTCGCCTTCCTTGACCCCGTCCCATCCCCAAAAGCCTGCTTTCCTGTTTCCTACCATCTCCCTTTTTACACTGAATATTTTGGTTTTCTCGGAGGAGAGGAATAGTGCAATATTTAACTTTCTGTGTGTGGCTCACACTGAGGCTGCTGCTGCTTCCTGAGTAGTTCCTTTAAAGTTCTCCATCACTGTTTTATGTAACCGTTCCATTTCTCATTGCTCCCTGATAAACCCACATTCTTCATCAATGTGCAAGACCTTGTGTGCTCAGCCCGCAGCCCAAGCATTCCAGGCTCATACCCTCCTCCTCAACCAAGGCATTCAGCTCCTGGGGGCCAGTGCATGCCCTGCACCCTTGGCCATCACCTGGCAGATCTTTGTCCTTCCTCCCAGTTTGGGTCTCTAGGGAGTGGTCAGATCTCCTATACTTCCGCATTTGACTTTTTGAGTGAACATAAAACAATTTTGTAAATTATGTGTCCTGTATTAATAATATTAGCTAACTCCACAAGACTTGCCTATTTCATCTGTTTTTATTTACTGAATTTCTACCGTGTGCTGGGCATCATTCCGGGCAGCAGGGGTATGGAAGATGGAGAATCCCTGCCTTCACAGGGTTTGCATTCTAATAGAGGGAGACACAAAAACAGCGGAAAAGAAAAACCATGTGTGCAGTTACAATTATGGTAAATGCTATGTAGAAAAGTAAAGCAGAGGAGACAGACACAGTGAAATAGAGGAAGAGTTTTCTTTTATTTCTCCTTTGCACAAAGTGGGGACAGGTTGTATGCTCAAGTCTGTGTTAATTTCCTGTGGTTGCCATAACAAACAACCACAAATTGAGTGACTTTTAAAAACAGGAATTTATTCTCTCACAATTCTGGAGGCTTGAAGTACAGAATCAGGGTGTCAGTATCTGTCCCAGCATCAGCCCACAATCCCTCTAAAGTCTCCAGGGAATCTATTGTTGTTGTTGTCTGGGTTTGTTTTGTTTTGTTTCATTACTTTGAGTATGAGCAACTTAAGGACTTAGCAAAATCTAAAAAGGGGTTTGGAGCTGCAGCTCCATACAGGGCTCTGGGTTCAATCCCTAGATATTGTAGTCAGGGTTTCCAAGAGAATAGATTTAATACAGGACACATAATTTACAAAATTGTTTTATGTTCACTCAAAAAGTCAAATGCGGAAGTATAGGAGATCTGACCACTCCCTAGAGACCCAAAGAATCCAGCTGAGGGCCTGGATCCCACAGCAATGTCCTCCACTAGTCCAGCTGGAGGCCTAGAATCCACAACAATGTCCCATGCAACTCTGTATCAAGGATCTACCCTGGGAAGACCCAAAGGTCCGTGGTGGAATCTAAAAATTCTGTGCCAATGGGATGAAGGATCTGTGCCAGCAGGCTGAGGAGATCTGCGCTGAAGCCAGAAAGCAATGCTCAAGGTAAGGACCAGAGCTCCCACAAAAAGAACCACAGCCATCCTCAGTGACAGTGACGACCCAAGATCTTCTGCTGATAACAGCTGAGTTCATGTCAGGAAAGCCAGTGTGACAATCTTCTCCAGTAGAATCAACAGACCACCATCTTCCCCTCCCGTTCTTCTTTTTGTGCTGTAGGCAACAACCCTCAAGTGGACCTTCCACACCCAGCACCATGAAGATTCGGTTCAGCTGGGTGTTACTAGTCGGCCATTAGTTAATCTACCACACCAGAACTGCACACAGACCAAACAGGCAAATGATGTGAGAGGTGTCATCGAGATGAAAGCAAGAGAAAGCTGCAAGCAGTAATGAGCTAAGTGTAAGAACACAGGTAACACATTTAGAACAAGATTTAAATATGTAGCAGATGCTCACAGAGGCCATCATGATAAAAAGGTTTATTTGATCCCAGATGGAGAAAACCCACAAGAAATATTCATCCACAAATCCACCAAAGTGTAGTGTTGCACTAGTGAGTCTCCTTAGCATTGGCTTCTTCATCAGCGACATCGTATTTGGTCCCGGGCCTCATTCTTGGTTTATTTAGAAAAATCTAACTTGTTTATTGTGTTTCCAATAAAATAAATGAAGATAAATAAGGAGCACTGATGTTTTATCAGTACCTGCTGCATTACTCTGTGCTCCATACAACATATTGAAGTTCCCACCCACCCGTGACCTGGAGGCCTTGAACTTTGGGTGACATCTTCTGGGCCTGGCTTGGAGTCCTGTGCTGGTGTCTTATGTTTGATGTTAAGTCTGTTTCCCTTCCTGGTTAAGTTTCATCTGCCTGATATCAGTCTGGCACCTTCACAATTCAGATAACTGACAAGATTTAGTTAACTCCTGTGAAGTGTTTCAAGTTCTTTTTATACAAATATTTCTGTTAAAGGAAGAAAAAAATAGAAAAAAAAACAAACATCACAAATTTTTCTACATGAGAGCTTGCATGTGTCAGCTCCTTTTATGCTAATCTGTGTTTTCAGTTTAATTTCACACAGAGGAAGGCATTCTACTTGCTAGAGATATGAGAAGGCAACAACATAGATTCAAAATAAAGCACCCACCAGCTTTACAAAGAAAGCAATGCTGCATTAGCAATATCAAACTTTGCTTTTGTTTTGTTTCAAACTGCCATAGTAACTGAGGGAGTCTGTTGGGTCAGATCCCCGAGAGAGGGCACAGGGCAGTGCAAGACACATATGCCACCTTCATACCATCCTGCCAGTGCCACCCTTGTGGTGTGCAGGCCTGACCTCCAGCCACTGGCACCTGCCTCCCGTTGCTGTGACCCCCCCCACCCCCCAGGAGAGCAGCCTGCATGTGCCAGAGCCTCCCCCCACCTGACGCTGCCGCCCCCAACCCCAGATAGGAATGAGCTTCCATACCTCAGCTCCGTGCGGCTTGCATGCAATTACTCGGGAGTGTCTCCACTGGCCCACAGTCCTCCTGCCCCATTCCCCGCAGCAATACCTGCCCAGTAACACAGCCCAGTGTCCAGCTTCTCACATTCCCCTACTCTACCTGTCTCTCCTTCACCTGATAAATATACTAGTTGTACTCAAGTCCCTGTGTTATGGTCCACTTCCAAAGGGACCCAAACTGGGACAAGAGAAATATTCTTGATGACTCATATTTAAACTTGAATTTAAACCAAAGTGATTTTTGGTATCTTCAGTCTTTAGCAAAATACTTGAGTTAGTCACTCACAGTTCACTAAGAGTGAACTTTGTGTGTGACTCAGTGTTAAATATTTCCATGTGTTTTTAAGTTTTTTTTTATTTTAAAGAGAGAATAAAACAAAACAAAGCAGAGCAGAACAGAACAATGCAAGCAAAACAAGACAGCAGGATATTAACAGTGGCTATCATAGTGTCTGTTTTCTTTGAAATAGCTGATCACACCTTCACACACAATAACATCAAACATAACAAAATACTATAAAACCAATCAAAAGAATGAAAGCAACACAGGACTTCAAAACCAGATAACAGGAAATGAACAATGGTTACTATAATATCTGGTTTTCTTCAAAACAGTTGTCCACACTACCACACATAGTAAAATCAAATAAAACACAACAGAATAGAACCAATCAAAACAAAAGAACAAAAGCATTATAGGACTCCAAAATACGATGATAGGAAATTAGTAATGGCTACCATAATGTCTTGTTTTCTTCAAAATAGCTGCTCATACCATCACACATAATAAAATCAAACAAAAAAACCCAGAATAAAACCAACTAAACAAGCAAATGAAAGCATTATAAGACTTCAAAACAAGATAATAGGAAGCCAACCCTGATTACCATAATACAATCCATTATGTTCAAAATAGCTGCCTATACTGTCAAAGTAAAATCTAACAAAATAAGACAGAACAAAGCCAAGCCTAACAAATTGTGAGAACAATACAAGAGTTGAAAACAAGATAATAAGAAATTAACAGTAGTTAACACCTTTCCCTCCCAGGTATTTCATCCCCTATCACATTTACAATATCTATACAATATTTACAATATCTACTGTGCTTTTTGGATCCCATTAACTCTTTCTGTTTTTTAGGCTATGGTTCACCCGTATATGAGTTCAAACTGTTTTGCCCATGAGCATGACCTCCAGTTACATCCATTTACATACAAGAGCCTCAAGATTATCCTACTTTATACCTGTGTAGTTTTCTATTGTATGAAAATACCATATCTTTCCCATCCATTCTGCAGTTGGTGGGCAAATTACCCCTGTTCTTTTCTGGTCTCCTGTCACATGGAAAAATTGTTTTCTCTCCTTTGATTTTCAGTCTATAAACTTCCTTTCCAGTTAAATGTGTTTCTTGTACACAGTGTATCAATGGATCTTGTTTCTTGATCCACTCTCCCTGTGTTTCTTTTTATTGCTGACCTGAGGCCATCTACATTAATGGTTACAACCAGCATACACTGGTTTTTCTCTGCCCTGCTATCCTCCTGTTGTTGGTCCTCCACTTTTCCCTTTCATTCAATTGCCTGTCTTGTTTGGTGATCTCCTCTGCTGCTGTTCCTGGAACCATGGTCATCTTTCTCTCTCTCTAGAATGTCCTTTAGCACTCTCTGTAGGGTTGGTTTGGTAGTCATGAATTCCTTCAGTTGTTCTTTATCATGAAAGTATATTATTTTTCCATCAGTTCTGCAGGGTACATCAATCTTGATTGGAAGTTTTTTTCTTTCAGCATCTGAAGCACTTCAAACTCCTCTTAAGGTTTGTGTTGACAAGTCTGCAGTGATTCTGATTGGTTTCCCTTTATAGGTGATCTGTCTCTTTTCTCTAACAGCTTTTAATATTCTGCTCTTGTGCTGAATTTCTGGGATCTTGATTATTATATGGCTGGGTGTAGATTTACTTTGGTTGTGGCTAGTTGAAATTCTATATTCCTCACTTATCTGTATGCCAGACTCTTTTCCCATGTTTGACAAGTTTTCTGCTATTACTTCTGTAAAGAGCCTTTTAATTTAGTTTGTGTTGATCCCTGCTTCTTCATTGATATCTATCACTCTTAAATTATGTTTCTTTGTGTTGTCTTGCAGTCACTGAATTGTTATTTCCTGATTCCTTGTTATTTTTAAGAAATCTTTCCTTTCACGATCACTAGCTGCAATCTTGTCTTCAAGGTCTCAAAGTCTATCTTCAGTCTCTTTCAAGCAATTTTGCCAGCTTTTGATTGACTTTTTAATTTCCTGGATCTCTCTTTGAATTTGTTTCTCACACTGTAATTCCTTTCTACATTGTTAATTCAAGGTTTCCATCATTTTCCTATGCTCCTCTTTCTTGTCTATGTCTTCTTTAGATATGCTGAGCAATTATTCCATTATGTTTGTGATTTCTTCTTTTACCTGAGGCATTATTTCTGATTTGATTGCTTTTACAATCTCATGAAGTTGTTTCGTACTTCAGTTGCTATCCTCTCAGAGATTTCAGGTGTGTGGCTTCCATTTTCTTCCATGACTGTATTTCCCAGACTTGTCAGACAAGGAATCAGGAGGTCAGAGATTGCCGTTTGCTCCTCCATCTTGACATTCTTCTGGGTTCCTCTCAACAAGCTGGTTGTGGGGTCCCAGGCACTTCCCGTGTTGGCTGCCCCTAGGCACTGTAGGGGGATGGGACAGGCACCTGGGTTCCTCTGACCCCAGATTTAGAAGGAGGTAGCAGGGCATGGAGCAGGCTTCTCCAGACCCCTGAAGCTATACTGGGGCTTCCCTGATCACCAGCGATGCGTGCAGGTGGGGCTGCTTCTCTCAGCCTGTGTGTCTACACTGGGACTCACACAATGGTGGCAGGCACACAGGGGTGTGTTTGTCTGATTCTCCTGGTGGGTGATGGCTGCCTGAAGGAACCACGGACCTCCAGTGGTGGCCTACAGGTGCACAGGGCTTACCTGGCTGAGTATCCCTGATTCTGCTGGCTGCCCAGTAGCCGAGGGTGTATCTGCTGGCTCTCACTGCCTGTGCTGGCTGTCCCTTTTCATGCTTTTTTTTTAACTGGTTACTGCATTACATACTTTCAGGCACTGAAAGTTACCATCACATCACCAGATAATTGGTATCATGCTAACAGGACAAAAACCCCTGAGTATCAGAAAGTGGTTTAATAGTTGGGAGAAAATGGTAATTCATGATTGTTTGGGACATAAGACTCTTAAGGTTTATCTTTTCTTCTCTTTCTTCCTCTCTTCTTCTTCCCACTCTCTCTCAATCCTTCTATTTTCCATCTTGGATAAAACACATCTCAGAGCGTGGAATCTGACTTCTGGGAGAGCCACCAGAAAGGGTGGAGTCATGAGCTCCATGGTGGGTGACACCGGGCCCTTGGGAGACAGAAGACTGGAGGGAACCACCCCCATTCTCTTCCATGGGCCACTGAGAGGGCAGATTTCTCCCCAGGGCCCTTCCTGTGAAGTCCCTGGCATCCAAAGAGCAGCTGGTGAGTCACCTGCTGTGACTCAGGCTTCTTGTGAAGCTAGCTGCCAGGCATCACATTTCCCTTCATCTTCCCCAGAGCTGTGGAAATCATCACCCTACTCTTACCTCAGGCTCGGCCTTCTAGAAGACTCAAGCCTGGGTTGATGATTCAGTCTCTCTGCATGGGTTTGCCTCTGTCTGTTTTAGGCACATCCTTCTCTAGCATTAACTTCCACTGTGACCACTCTTTGCTTCTGGAATATTTTATTTGGAGTCAGGGTTTATTTGTTTGGAAGGCAGTTGAGACACTTTTAAGAATGTTTGCAGCAATTCTGATATTTAACTTGATTCTCTTGATCAGGTGTTGCCTGGGTGGGTCAGATCAGGAATGATTTGCTAGTTGACATGCCTGGACTTTTGATGACATGCCTGGACTTTTGTAGATTCAACAGGGATTCATTTAGGGGCTTCAGTGTCACATGAAGAATGAAAAATGGGATGATCAAATTTACTTCATTGCTCTTCTGGGGTTTAAGTAAAGTAAGTTATAAAACAGCAACTTTAAAAATATGAAGCAACATATATACCCACATGGAACTGTTCTTGGCAGCATGGAATGTGTCCATAATTCTTTTCTAGTGCACAATAAACCTTTACTATTTTATAATTAAGTCCCAGCAACACAGAAGATGCCAGAAGGCTTGGTACCGTCACTTGGATCAGAGCTGATCTTCTCCTTTGGTCCATAGATGCTCTTTTGGCCACATCCTAATTGGGACACTAACTCCCCCGGCCCATCTGCCCACCTCTGCCCTCTTGGCCACTAGCCTGGGAGTTTTTATGCTTTTATATTTGGAATTAAAGTGTATCTTATCTTAATTCATGAGATGATGGTAGTAGCAGATGATAGGCTTTGTTTTTTCTTTAATGAAAGTTAAAAGTTACCAGCCATACTATTTGTTTTCCCCCTTTAAAAAATTTATATGTTGACACATGACAGCTACATTTGTTTATTGGGTACAAAGAGATGCTACTGTTTTTTAAACACAATGTGGAATGGTCAGTCAAGCCAACCAACCCATCTATCACCTTGTACACAGCTTTTGCAATGAGAACAAGAGAGAGTCATGCTCCCGCCACATTGAGACATACAGTACTCTTAACCAGCACCAAGTTAGTTTTCTTTAAATTCCACACTCAAGCAAGAACATTTGTGCTTCTATGTCTGGTTACTTCCTTTAGTATAATATCCTCCAGTCCAAACCATGCTGTCACAATGGACAGAATTTTTTCCTTCTTATAGAGTGAATAGCATTCCGATGTGTATCTGTGTCCTTTCTTTCTTCATTCTTCTGTCGATGGACACTTCATTTGATTCCATGTCTTGGCTACTGTGTGTAGCACTGCACAGGGATACAGATGTCTTCAGCATCCTGGTTTCAGATGGATACATAAATTATCCCAGAAGTCATATTTCTGGATCCTATTGTAGTTCTGCTTTTAGGGAGACTCTGTACTATTTTCCATAATGGCAGTACTAATCTACTTTCCTACCAACAGTGTCCAAGAATTCCCTATTTCCCCACATCCCTTCTTTTAGTGAATATCTAATAGGACATTGAAGTCTGAGAATCACAGTTTTTTCCTGTTGCTTTGGGCAGTGTCTTCCTCTGGTGTGTACTTTGGGCTTTCCATCACCAGGTAAGTTGTGTGGGCTATGCGAGAAGCCAACTTCCTGCAGCCCTTGTAAGGGATTTCCACAGGTGAGAGGCATGTGAATTCCTTCTACTCAGTGCTGTTGGTTCTTATTCTGTCTTGCCAAGAAAGAAGTCTGAGTATTTGAAGTAATTTCATTCTTGCTAAAAGACCTTACACATATAGCCTCTCTCCTGCCTGTCCTGGTGCATGAAAGGCCTGCTCTGGGGGAATTCTCTTTGTACTAAGTTATACTGGTTTACGGGAGTTCGCATATAAGTTACAGGGGCAGCACAATTTCAAGCTACTTCTTAAACATTTGAGACAAACTCTAAATAATGACCGTAAATATGAGCAAAACATACTGGTATCCCTAGTATAGGGCTCTGAAGTCCTTCAGTTTACAGAATGAAAAGCAAAGCTTATCATCTGCCACTACCATCATCTTATGAACTAAGAGAAGATATGCTTCAGTCTTAAACATAAGAGCATGAAACTCCAAGGCTAGTGGCCAAGAGGGCAGAGGTGTACAGGTGGGCGGGAGAAGTTAAAAGAGTTAGTGTCGCGATCAGGATGTGGCGACTGAGCCACGATGAGAGGATTTGACATTGTGGGTAGGTTCCTTTGGACATTAAATCCTTGTACATTCATATTTTCTGCATGGTGGCAGAGAAATCAGGAGAAAAGTCAGCTTTGTGTTCTGTTCCAAATGGGGACAGTGGGAAGGCGCACAGGACTGGCAAGACGGTTCTGCAAACTGGGGGACTTCAGAGCCCCATCCTGGGGATACCAGTGCCTCAGTAAGTGTTCTCTAGGGCCAGCTTCGGGTAGGTCACATGCACGGGACAGCTCAGGGATTTAGATGTGCAATCCAGGAACTCCTTCCCTTCTCTGAGGTCAGAAGCTTGTTCATGACGAAGGTGTGTTGTTGCCTAAGAGACATCCAAGATCCTGGGTCTATGAACTTTCCTTTCCCTTGCTTATCATTTGGTAAATTTTCAAACTGAAAAGTTGAAAAGTATAGCTACACTGAACACTCGCTCTCTACCTAGATTCAATCTAAAGGAAACCTCCACTTAACACCAACAAACAGTTCTCTCTCCCTCCCTCTGCCTGTCTCTTTGTCTGTCTCTGTCTCTCTGTTTCTGCCACTATCTTTCTGTATCTTTCTCTCTGGCTCTCTATCTCTCTTTCTTGAAAAAATAGCTGAACACATCAGATGCCCCTCCATCACTCCCAGGTCTCCCACTACTTGCACTGGCATTATCATGCCCAGAAAAATGAACAGTAACCCCCCCACCATGTGCTGTCGACCAGTCCCCTCTTCAGTTGTCCCTAGGTGTGGGACAGTCTCATTTGCTCTTTGGACAATGATCTAACCCCAAGTATACTCCTAGCTCTGGGATTTGAGTCTCTCCCAAGTCCCTTATCTAAACAGCCTCCCATTTCTCCTCTTTGAACACCCCGGGCCTGTCTTCTGCAGTGCACTCTGCCTACAGGAACTATGCAGTGTGTTTATCTACATGTCACTGCCTGCTCTGCTTCCTGTAAGCTTCACGTGACGTCTGGCATGCACGCGGTCCTTAGCCTTCAATGGTATTGAATCTGCGCTCTCTCAAGCCAAGTACCAGGTCACACTCATGGGTTATATAACCCTTCTGGGTTGGTGGTGTTATGTAACCAGCACATGCAATGTAGATGTCTTTGTTGTTCCCTGCTCTGGAAGTGGATTCAAGGCACCAGCCGGCAGCTTCCCACTGGAAATAAACTGTCGTGCACGAGGAGCATGGTGGGAAGCAAGAATGCACTGTTGATCTCATTGAACACGTGCAAATTCACATCTGAGGCTTAAATATAAAGGTCTTAGATCCCTGAGAAGAGAGGCGTCTTCCCACTCTATCTCTTTCTACTCCATCCTTCCCAGAGCATTTCCCACCCTTGGCTCTCACGCCCAAACACAACCAGCCCTGGATCCTTCAGAGTGCAGCCGTCCTGAGTCCCAGCCAGAGCTCGCAGTGCGGAAGCTCCTTCACACGCCTGAGTCTCCCTACCTCAGTCCTGCTGTGAACGGGCAAGGCTTTGCATCACATGTGAGTAATGTGAAGTAGATCAAGCAGGGTGGAAAGTAGCTAACTTCTGATAATCTTGGGGCTGCTAGTTCTGAAAGTGGAATCTGGCTCTTCCGTACTGGGATAACTGGAGTCCAGGTCCAGAGAGGTAGCATAGCTTTCTGTAAACCACATGGCAATCAATTAGTTGAGTTGAGATTTACACCTCAGTGTATCAGATTCATTAGCAGGAGCCATAACCAGTGTTACACAGCCTTTTCCATGAGGTCCAAGTGGAGGCATCAGGGAAGGAAGAGGATGCTGCTGAGTGGCACCAGGGCCAGTGTCCACAGAAAGAATTCACCACACTTCTCACCTGCCGGCCAATCCTGGTGCTGTCTGAGATCCCCTCAGGGCCTCCTCTGAACTGCAAAAGTACAGCTGGAGGAGGCTTGCGAGTGAGTTAAGGACTGACTTTCAGTCACATGGAAGAAGCAATGAGGCCTCCAGTGATGGCCAAGGGATGTGGACAGCAGCTGGACACCTGTTGTTATCCAGATACCCAGTGTCTTAGTTACTTTTTATTCGTCGCTGAGATAAAATACCTAATGCCCAAAGTTGGGAAAGGAAAGATTTATTTCTTACAGTTTTTGGAGGTTTCAGTCCATACTCAGTTGGCTCCAAGGCAGGGTGGCATGGCGAGGCCGCAGCTCATGGTGGCTGCAAACAGCAAGCCGGAAACCGGCAAAAGAGAGAGACACATCTTCTTCCTGCCATTACATCACATCCTGGCTCCACCCCCTAGGAGGGTGTAGCACGGACACCACCAATCCAAGCACTAGACAATGAACCAATCGCAAATGCTCAATGCAAATTACATGAGGCCTGGATCACCGACATAAACCATGACACTCAGACTGGTGCTCCTCTTCCTGTCCCCCGCCCTGCTCATCCCATACCCGCTGTAACACCCAGTAGGTTGGTTTTCTTGAGGGGCTGTAGCAGAGGAAAAGGAGGCTGAAGATTAATCCACGCCGCCTTGCCCTCAAAACAGCTGTTAGCTGCCAAGCTCCAGCAAGCCCAGGGAGCCAGGGTGACAAACTTCTGGAAATTTAACAGCACTTATCTTCTCCTCTGGAGCCATTCTCAACATAAGGAGCAGAGCTCCCCCAAAGTGACCCACAGCCACACTCAGCGACAAGATCCTGAGCTCCTCCAGTAGTAATGGCCGAATTCATATTGGGGGTGCTAGTCATGACGAGCTCCTCCAGAAAACCGAACCTCAGGAGAACCCACAATTCCTAGCTCTTCTTCTCCACAACTCCCTTTATGCTGGTGACTTTCCTCAGGTGGCCATCTACACTCAGCACGACGCCAATTTAATTCAGCTGGTGTTAAGTTGACCACCAGTTTTTAATTCATAAGACATACCAACTGGTAAAATTTCATAAAACCAGAGTAAATGAGGATATGGGGAAATCAATAGTCCCTTTTGTAAGTTGTTGGTCAAACATAAAATCCTCTGTATGAGTATTTGGTAATATCTATAAAAAGTGTTTATGCACATACTTCAACTTGGCAACTCTACTTCTAGGAATTGATCCTAAATATATATTTGCACAAGTGTGCAAAGGTATACGAATAAAGAAATTTCACTACAACACTGTAACCTTTTGAAAAAATCTAGATATAACTGAATATCCATCAATACACAGCTAATATATAAAGTTCAACTATGAAAACAATACTAAGCAACTAAAACAAATACTAAAAATAATAAAGCAAACTTGTATGTATTGAAATAAGGTATGTCAAAATAGAGCATGAAATGTATAACAAGTATTAAAAGTAAGTTTCATAATAGTGTAACAGTGTTCAACAAATATAAAAATGCATTGAAACATGTACTGTCAATGTTTGGGTGAGCAGAAAACTCTGGAAAGATGTAAAAAATACATATTAACAGTGGCTATCTAGGGTCTGGGGATGTAATTCAGTGGCATCTGTGCCTGCCTGGCAAGCACAAGGTCCTGATCTTGATTCCTAGTACTAAAAAAAGAGAGGGAGAGAGAGAGAGAGAGAGAGAGAGAGAGAGAGAGAGAGAGAGACAGTGACTATCTTTAAGTAGTAATGTGATATAAAAAATGTTTATGTGTTGTCTTTTTTGTGTTAGTTACTTTTCTTTCATTGTTGAGACAAAGTACTCAATGCCCAAAGTTAAAGGAGGAAAGGTTTTTTTGGCTCACAGTTTGTAGAGGTTTCAGTCCGTAGTCGGCTGGCTCCAAGGAGGGTGCCATGGCAGAGGGGCATTGCAGAGGACAAACAGTCTATAGTGTAGCCAGCAGGAGGCAGTGAACAGCGAAGGGTATATGAATAAAACGCCCTGTCTTCCCTCATCCCTGTATAGTCCACCCAGGCTACACAGTTAATGACTGGTGATACCCATACCCAGGATGGGACTTCCCATCATCTACACCCAGAACTATGCTAATTCTAAACCGTGAGCTACATTAGTACCACATGCTCTTAATCCCGGCATCATACGCCTTGGATCTAACCACCTCTGAAAAGCCCCACCTATGAGCGTATCAGCCTTTGGGAGCACTTCTAGATACAGGCCATAACAATATCCTACTGACTTTTTAAATGGATGTGTGCTGCATTCATAGTTTTTTCAACCGGCTTCAGCTGTTGCAAAGCAAGCACTGAAAATTCCTGGGAAATTCCCCACTGCTGTTTTCTATAGAACATACAAACCACAGCACCTCTCAAGGCTAAAGACGATCATTGTTAAAAAGAGAGAAACACTGTCCAAATTACCCACTAGGGTCTGTTTCCTGCCATCCTTGAGGGTCAGTCCAGTCTTTTCTGTGGATAGTAGGAAGTTTTATTTCACGTTTATCATTCCTGGGTTTCCACAGAGTTCTCAAGAATCAAGTGCATCAGTCTGGCAGTGGCCCCGGCCTGGCTTCAGGCCACACGAATAACTGGGGCAGAGGTTCAGGCTGCTGAGTCTGGGTGCCTTCCTCCTAAGGGGCTGAAGGATTCTGACACTCACAAGAAGCCCCACTGGTCCCTAATGGTCCGGGGCACTCCCTGGAGGCCTGTTTGTCTTAAGGCACAGGACTGCAAGTGTGCAGCTGAACTTCTCCGGGAAGCAGAGGGTGGCCTGCACATGGACACATCTCTCTTGGCTTCTGCTTTTTGATTAGGGCCTTTTCTGGCCACCTGGTGTGGACGTGCGTGACTTCATGCAGAGTACCACCTTAGGGTTAGAGCCGGAGCAGTCTTTCCCTGAGTGCTCTTCAAAAATGGCTTTACGTTAAAACTGCATTTCCAAATGCTTCCCTTGTTTTCCACGGATGATCACGGAGAATCTGTTTTCCTGCTTCCCTGTCAGTCAAGTAGGAGTCACGCAATGTGTTAGAAGCAGCTGTCCATGCCCCCTCCTCTTGCCCTGTCCCAGAGGTCACAGGGACAAAATGTTGTAAATGAAGCAGCTGCAAGAGGAAGGAGGCCCATACACCTGGGTCCTGGGTGATGCGCCACTGACTGCCCCACCCCTCTCCCGGCCACTTGCCAACCAACACTTGCAAACAGCGTCAGCCATTACGCTGAGGCATTGATGTACTGTCCTTACAGGGTCTTTTTCTAACCACAAATATAACACCCAGTTAAATAGTAGCTCCTACAAACTCTGACACAGACCGTGCCCCTTCTCGAGGTCCACTTCCACCCACGCCAAGCTGAGGTTGTGTGCTCTACCCCAACAGGGATGAAATCTTCACGGTGCCTTCTTGCCCGGATGGTGGTTCTCTAGTTGCACATCCCATTTTAAAATCTGCTTTCTTAGAAATTTCTGGTGCAAATACTCAGAAGCCAGTGACTCAGACAGAAACTCTGAGATGGAAGCAAACATCTAGCAAACTGACTGAGGAGTGTCTTAGTCAGATTGTGTGGCTCTGACAAAATACCACAGGCTAGGTAGTTTATAAAGAACATAAATCTGTTTCCTCACTGTTCCAGAAGCTGAGAAGTCCAAGATAAAGGCATGGGAAGATTCAGTGCCCAATAAAGGCACCAGAGTCCCCACTCCCAGGCTGGCCCTTTTCGCTGCATCCTCTAGAGATAATACTGTCCTCACCTGGTGGTGGGGTGAAAGGAGAAAGTGCCTCAGCTGGCTCCCTGCAGCCCTTTCAAAGACACTAATATGTTTGTGAGGAATGGATCCTCATGACTTAATCACTCCCCCTTTACCACCATTACATGGGGATTAAGTTTCAAGGCAGGGCTTTGGGGCCCCTCAGAAGGTGAGGAGAAGGAAGAAGCCTCAGGGTGCGGCCTAGGCAGGAGTGCTGCTCTCCTCAGGGAGAGCAGTGAGTGTAAGGTGTTAATGTAATCAACTATCTTTAATCCACACATTTATTCTACGTGTACTAGATTAAATGGATGCTGTAGTTTACAATTTAAAGTGTTTTGTTGTTGCTGCTGCTGTTATTGTTGTTGCTGTTACTATTTTATGTCTTCAGAGTGGTGAGTCGCAATGAGTAATCTGGTCTGGGAAAACATCTGGATTCCTGGCACTTCCTGTTATATTACCTTGGGCAACCAATTAAGCTCACACTTCAGTCTCTTCATATATGAAGCAAGGATCATAGCGCTTACCTCATACAGTTGTGATATTAATAGGTTATACATGCATAGTGAGTCAAATAGTTCCCTTCCCCGCAAACTTTCCATCCACCTGGGACTCCAGAATATGCCTCTATTTGGAAATACAGTCCTGGGCCAGAGATATAGCGCAGAAGCATAGTGTCTGCCTGGCAAATCTAGTGCAGTCCTAAATTTGATTTCTAGCACCCAAAAAAGAGAAAGGAAATACGGCCTTGGCAGATCTAGCAAGTTTAGATGTGATCATGCTAACTTGGGGAGGTGGAACCTCAGTCCAGTGCCTGGTGTTCTTATTAGCAGAGGAGAGTGGTACACACAGTGGCAAACACACAGAACAAGGCACATGGCGTAGGAGGAAATACAGTGACACAGCTAAAAGCCAAATACTGTCAAGGATCATGGGAAACCACCCAAGGCCAGAATAAAGGAAGGTTTCATCTCTGGGTCTTCCAGAGGGAGCATGGCCATCAAACCCTTGAATTAGGACTTCTGGCCTCTAGAACTGTAAAAGAATTGCTCTCTGTAGTTTTAAGGAACCCAATTCGTGGTGCTCTGTAGCCATAAGAAACTAAGACAGCAGGTAAGCATGCAACTGGTTCGTTGCATAGAATAACTCACCAATAAGTAGCAATTACTGTTAGGGAAGTCAAGCTTGTGTACTGCTTTTCACTTGAAACCCAGTATTAAAGAGAGTACATCCTACCTCACATTGCACAGTTATGTGTCACAGTTATTGTGTCACAGTTATGTGAATGTCAACTCTTCTCTCGCCCATGAAAGCCACAGATACAAACTAAGCCCTATTTGTTTGCTGGGCCCAAGGCAGCTTTGGCACTGAAAGAATACATATTTGAGTGCTTACAAAACGTTGAGAGCAGTGCTAGGCATGGGGGTTATAACTTGATTATGATGCTGCTCACCTCCGTAAATTGCGTAGTTTGAGGGAAGGCAGTCGAACAGCTGAGTCACTGAAGGCCTCTCTGCTAAGTGCTGAGGCGGAGTTGGAGGAAGAGGGCAGGTTCACCCTCAGGTGGGAGCCTTGGCACACAGGTATGGCCTTGGTGACTGTGGGGTTGTCTGGTCATCCTGTCTTTGCTGAGTCTTTAAGTCACTCTGAAATCGAAGGCAAACTTCTCGGGTGCTACACCATAGTGACACTGGGGCATAGGATCCACAGAACTGGGGGAGTGAAGCAAAGAACTAAGTTCTAGAAGAAATGCTCTAGGAGAGCCCAATAGAAACAGGGTATGTTGGGGACCTAGACAGAAAAAATAACCAGGAGATGAGGGGGAAAATGAGAGCAAGGGAACATGAAAGTGCTTAAGCTAGTTCTGTCCAAGAGCTTTTAAGAGACTTGGGTGTTGGGTGAAAAGTTGTAGGGTAGGCCTGTGCCCCTCCACACCCGGGAGATCTGAGAAGATACCTAAAACTCCCTTCACCCCAGAAGAAACGGCAGACTAAGAAATCAAACAGCCAGACCACACCTGATAAGATAGGGAAAAAATCCTTCAACTCAGAGCTAACCTAAATTCCTAGCCCTTCCCATGATTCAGCACACACAGAGGGTCTCAAGATGGCAGAGAGGCCGAGCATGAGGCCAGGCCTGGGACTCAGTCCTTAGGGAAGCTCCAAGAAGGACTTGGGGTCACGGGGAAGGTGGCCATGCTTTTCAGCATGAAGTTTCCCAGCAACCCTTATACTCCATGTCGCCTACTCACAATTCACTATTTACATAGCACAGGATTTTCTATTCATTAAATGTTCTTTTAAATAAGTTTTACTAAAGTGTCATTTTAATTTGATGACACGTACTTGCTCAAAAATGTACATTTTGATGAGTTCTGACACGTTTATACACTCAGGTAAGCCACTATTCCAACCAAGATACCTAATACTCCCTTCACCCCAGAAGTTTCCCTTGGGTGGCTGCCCGGTCAACCTTGTTTGAAGCCTGCCAACCCCAAGCAACCACAGATCTGCTTTCTGTCAATACAGATTAGATGTGTCTTCTCTGGAATTTCATATAAATGAAATCATACAGCACATATCCCTTTGTCCATTTGGCTTCTTTTATTCAGTGTAATGTTTCAAGCTACACTCATGTCATTTTTTTGTATCAGTACTTTGTCTGGCTTTGATGGCCAGGTAGCAGTTCCTTGTATGAATCCCCCTCAATTCATTTATTTGCCTATGGACAAGACTAGAATCACTCCCACCTTTTGTCTACTGTGAATTAAGCTGCTTTGAACACGTTTCCATGTCTATCTATGGATGTATGCTTTCATTTCTCTTAGGAAGATTGTTTCTGGGTGTCTCCGTTAAAGTTTATTTTGAAATTTATAAGAAAACTGTCAACTCATTTTCCACGGTGCTGTACAACTCCACTTTCCCACCAACAATGTATGCGAGTTCTAGCGCTGTACTTCCTTGCCAACACTGGCTTTAGATTTTTGTTTTGTTTTATGTGGTGATGGGGATGAAACCCAGGGCCTGCTGCATCTGAAGCCAGCACTGTGCCACTGAGCTGTGTCTCCCACACTGCCTCTGGATTTCACATGCCTTTTTAACTTCAGACCTTCTGATGAGTGCTTTGTGGTTTCTTTGAACTTTTCATTTGAACTTCTCGGTATTGGGCATTAATATAACATTTGGCATGAAGTATCTATGTAAATCTTTTGTTAAATTTTATTGGACCCTGTCTTTAAATTTAAGGGTTCTTAAATATTCTGGATAAAGTACTGTGTCACACCTATTACAATACATGTATATGACTACCATTTTAAAATAATTGATTTTTCCAACTTCCTTGACATCTTTGTACATATACAGATAATTGATTTTTAGACATATTGTCTACTTTTTTATTTACATAGTCTACTTCTGTACTATTCTGTTCTTTTATCTGTATATCCACGTAGACACCAATATCATATGCACTGCTTCCTTTAGCTTTATAATAAGTCTCGAAATTAGGGTATTGCATAATATAAATCCTTCAACTCTCCTCTTCTATTGCAAAATGTTTTTTCTCTGCATCATTTTGTTTCATTGGTCAATGCATCAATTTGCATTGTTCTGATAGTTACTGTCTTGTTAAATTTGGCCCTAAATATTTTTTTAATGCTGTGGGAAATGGTGTTCGTTATTATCATTTTGATTACCAGCTGCTTGGCAAGAGTTCATTAAATGTTTCACTATGACTCTGTCCTATTTTTTGGTCATTGACAAAAGTAATGAAGAAAGCATATACTACCCAAGAGTTTCTTGAAACTCCCTTGGAGAAATTCAAGAGGTTTGTGGCTGGAAGTGTTACCTCAGAAATGCCTTCTCCTCAGAAAACTCCTCATGTAGAACTTGGTCAAGATCCAGAGGAGACCCTGAAAAGTAACTGAGTCAAGTTTAGAGACCCAGATTTCAGTAGTCTCTCTCTGTGAGAAAAGAGGTTAAGGGTCTTTAAATAATAGTCCACGACATTGGGGAGAGGAAAAAAGAGGTCTTGCCCTCAGTCTGAGAGTCCCTGGATGGCTCCCCCAGAATCTCAGACTGTGATGCTCAGTTCGCAGGCAGTTCCGTTTCCCCCATACCTGCTTCAGATCACTGTGTTGAGAGCTGACTTTCTGAACGGAGCACTGTAGCTCTCTGGGTGTGAGTGGAAACAGTTCTGAACGGCACGTGGTCACTTGGAAGCTGGGCACTTACTGTGGAGCCTTCGTGAAACACCACTCTGCACCTGCAATTCCTTCCATAAAGCTTCTGCACCATAATTTGCAACAGGGTCTGGTGGGAAACCCTTCAACCTCTCATTAAAATGGAAATGTCCGGAGGTGATGACCTCAGTCTTTATGAAAGAGTTTGTGCGAACCAACGAGAAATGTTTAAAAGAACCATCTCCTTAAAAATGTGAAACACCACTGTTAAAAATGTGCTGTGCCCAGTGGATATAGTTTTGAAACTTTTTTCTTCTGTTTTTGTTCTGCACTCCTGGATATCGAACCTGTAGCCTTTGTACCGAGTCACTCTCCAGCCATTTATTTATTTACTTACTTATCTTATTCCAAGATAGAGTGTCTGGTGGGACTTGAACTTGTCATTCTCCTGCCTCGGCCTCCCAAAGTTCTAGGATTACAGGTGTGTGCCACTGTGCCTGTCAAGGGCTAGGAAATTCTGGTGGGAGGGATCTGAAGAAGAGGGAGAAAGAGGTAAAGGCTGCAATATCTATGTACCACTGATCAGGTTCAAAATATACCGAATAAGGGAAAAAGCAGAGAAAGACCCAGTGGGGAACTGAAAACACAGTACTTCCTTTCCACTCCCAATTGTGCCACCGGTGAATCGGGGAGCCCCAGGGCCCGGGCAGATGCCCGAGTTACTGTCCTATAGCTGCACCTGTGAGGCTGGCCCTGCCTGCCACATAGTAAAACACGAGAACAGCCGTGCGGATCCCCTGGATTAGTCTAAGGAACTCCTACCCATCCTGCTAAGCCTCCCCAAACAGAACTTCCGTTCTGAAATCTGCTCTCCGTTACTAGTGTCCCTTCCTGTTCACACAGCACATCATTCATAACTTTTGTGTTTTCTAGGATAAACTGTAGGCCTTTTGTTTCCATGTCTCCCTCTCCCCACACTATTCTGAGAGCAATCTGTTTCAAAACGCCAATTTTCACCTCCACCTCAGGCTTTGCCCTGAGCCTCACCCCATTACCATCGTTTGCCTTTTCTGACACTGCTACTTGGGTCCATCATCGGTACCTTGAATTCAAAACCTTCCCAGCTGAACTCACATCTCTTCCTCTCCCAGGGTCTACTCGCTCTGCGTGAATAGTTTCTCTGTCTCTCTAGGACAGTGGCCTGCCGTCATCCCTGACACCCACGTCTCTGTCATTCTCCACACCCACATCACTCACTGACTTCACTTCCTAAATATCCCCAGGCTCCATCCGTTTGCTCCAGCCGCCCTCCCCCTGGGCCGAGCGTGCAGCACCAGTCTCCAGCACGCCTGTGACACCTCTCACTGACTTCCTCTCATGCATTCTTGTCAGCATCTAACCCTTACCTCTGCGACCCTTAAGAGTATTCCTCTACTCTCGGACTACAGCTCCAAATCCCTAACAGCCTTCCAAAGGCCTGGGTGGGCTCACACTGCCCATCTCGCCAGCAGCTCCCCGTCTTGCTGTACACTTTCCCCTCTGCCCCTTGGCCTTCCTTTTTTCCTCCTTAAAAATAACTTTTCATTTTGAAATAATTTCAGACATACTGAAAAGTTGCAAAAATAATACAAAGGTTTCCTGTACCCTTTGCCCAACTTCCTCAAATGTGAAGATCTTCCATAACTCTGGTGCGGAGAGCACACACAGCAAGTCGGCATTAATACGCAGTAGTACCATTCGTTAACCTGCAGCTTCACTGAATTTCACCAGCTGTCTCGGGATCAAATCCAGGACTTCTTGTCCTATGCGGGTGTCATGACTCCCTAGTCATCTCCGACCTGGAACAGCTCTTCAGTCTCCTCTCGTCAGTCCTGAGCTTAACAATCTCGACCAACACAAGCATGTATCTAGGAGTGTGACTCTGCTCAGAGACCCGGTGTTTTCTGGTGCTTAAACTCAGGTTATACGTGTCGTGGCAGGAATATCACAGATGTACTGTGTTCTTCTAGATGCTTGTGTCAGGAGGCCCATGATACTACTGTGTGTCATTACTGGTGACGACAAAGGCCTTGGTGAAGAAATGTCTGCAGGTTCTACCCTGAAAAATGTCCTAGTTCTTGAATCTCTATAACTATCCTGTTTCTTATCCTCCTGTTATGCCCTCGTCACATCCATTGATGTGATTCTTGAAGTAATTATTACTGTGCCTTGCCCAGTAGTGATTTTCTATTTCCATGGTTTCTTCTATGTTTAGTCATTGAGATTCTACTGTACTGAATAGCTTTCCTTCCCAGTTAATTTATGTCTTCAGTTTTCTAATATCCATATGGCTTCATGGATACTTATATTTTGCATTATAATCTATTTCTCTCATTCTAAATTTTGTTGCTCAAATTGCCCAAAGTTTGGACTTGCCCATTGTCATTGCCCTAACATCAGTCTTCCACGTGGCCTTGGAAAGTGCCATCCCCTGATCCTGGGATGACCCTTTAGCCCTTCTCATGGCCAAGTGCCAGCCCCAGTTTCTTTCAACAGTGAATTCTTTTAAAGCTTTGAAATGTCGCTCTAATGGCAAATCTTCAGGAATATTCTCAGCTTCAAAGAAATGGTTATGGCCCTGATCATAAGTACTATTTACTTTTACTCCATAGTACTTAACAAATTTTGAAATTGAGGCTTCTTGGGTGAACTTTTACAAGAGAAGGGATTATATCTGTTTAGACTATCACACTAACAAACATTTATTAAACTATTTAGATGGAATGAATGGATGAACTAACACCTAAAGGCAGATGGAAGGAGATCTTTGTCCAATCATGCCTTGCTGATAACCCTTTTTTACTCCAGCAGAAAGTTCTCACACAGCATAACTCACATGTTCTCTTAAGATACAGCTGACAGTTTGACCGTGCAAGGTTAGTTTTTAATATTTCATTGAATTCTTACTCAGAGGCTTGGACTGGCCTGACAGCTACTTCCGGCTAATTCAGTGCCAGCCGTCTTATATTGTCTTTGCTTCTTGCAAAGCCTCCTTAACTCATGCATGGCTTCTCACACCTCTGTATTGTTTTATAAGGAAAATTTTAAACTTCTGATGCTGAGCCGTGGGAGAAAATATATAAATGGATACAAAGAGTGCTGCATACTCCATAGTTCTCTGAGTCCTCATTGTCTGCAGTGTTTTCATTCAGAATGTGGCAGGTGACATATTTAGAAGTTAGGTACTAACACTTCTACACAACACTTAGGACCAGTTCCACATTGAGTTCAAACAGGATTCTCACTGAGAAGTTTCATTTCCAATTTGGGGACTTTGGATGCTGAGGTTTTTCTGGTATTTGAAGAGACAAAGACCGCAAGGATAGCGGGGTGTCATTGAAGCACTTTGGAAGTGGTGCCCCCGAGTCACATTCTGTTTACTTCCCCAAGCTAGCTGCCCAAATTCTCAGGCAGACGTGAAGACTCCAGAGAACATTTTCTTTACCGAAGAGGGCAGCTGAGCGAGTCTTAGGCAGGTACAGAGATCATGTGAGCCCAACCTTGGGGTTTTCAATTATTTGGGCTGAGAAAGAAATACAAGCAATATGATATGATGTGCGTCTGTGTGTCATTCCAAAGCCTCATGCAGTCAGGGATCTTTCCAGAGCGGGTGGATCCAGAGTGTGTGGTGCTGGGATCATGGATGCGCAGTTACTTCATCAGCCCACTGATGGTTTGGCACAGTTCTGGCTAAGATTAAGGCTGTCAAGGCTACACCTGTCCTAGGGTAAGCAGTCAGCATACAACGGCCACAGAAAGGGTTAATGTGCTCTCGCCTGCCTGCCAACCATGGACTGCCCCTCCTCTGCAAGGCCTCTCTGCCATGTCACCCTGCCCTAGAGCCAGCTGACTATGGACTGAGACCTCTGCAAACTGTCAGCCAAATAAACCTTTCCCCCTTGAACTGTGGGTGTCAGGCCTTTTGTCTCACCAGCAAGAAAAGTAAGACACAATATTGCTCAGAAAATAAGGACTGATTTCTTTGGGAAAAGTCCTGAGATAAGCAAGGCTTCTTCCATCCCTGTCTCTGTGAACCTGTTACCTGTTCACCTGCAATCCTAAGTGTCAGGGACTATGAAGAAGCTGATATTTTACTTGATTTGCAAGTGAACAAGGGAGCCCACTGTGGTTTCAGGTGACATAAGACTCCTGGGTCAGAAACAAAGGACAGTTTACAATTCAATGGCAATAGCAGCAGGCACTGTGGTTCACAAACAGCAATTCCTGCAGGGTCATGACAGCCACACCCCCATGGGCTGCATCACAGGAGCAGAACCCTGTGCTCAAAAAGGAACTCAAATCTTTCATAATGACCACTAAGTCATTGTTCCTAAGGCACATGTTATCCAGGATAATAATGTGCCTGCCCTTTCTTCAGAGAAAGCTATATCTCCACCTTCCAAAGAGGTAGGCAAACTTGGTCTTTGCTTTAGGGTAGACACTTTCTATTCTCCAAGAGTGTCCACCACATAGATATATTGGAAAAGATAGTTTGTAATAAGGGTAGTTGGTGCACTGATAGCAAGATGTGTAGAAACATAAAAGAACCAAGGGAAATCAGTGTTTTCCCCTTTCTCTTCTAATCAAAGTCCCTCTATGTGTACCTGAAACTTCCTGATCTTTCTGATTTTTGTCTGTCAACGCCTGTGCATGTGCACGAGTATGAGCATGTGCCTTTACCACTTGTGCACCGCAGGAAAAAACACCACAGAAATTAGCACAGGCAGTGACGTACTCCACCCCAGAATCCACACACATCACTTTTTCTAGTAGCCCATTGTGCTGGTCAACTTTCCACCCCTGGGCAAAGCCCCTAAGAAACACGATTTAAAGGAGGAAAGGTTTATTTTGGTTCATGGTTTCAATGGTTTTGATACAGGGGACAGAAACTTTCAACCTGCTACATGTCTGATATGAGTTCATTTTCTTTAAAATCAAAGAATGAATTTTAGGAAAAAATGGAGGTTAAGAGAAGAACATATTTATTGGGGAAAAAAGCTTCTGTCTGAGAGAGAGATAGAAGGGGTCCTGAGTGGGGTGTCGAGGACTCTGCCTTTCCTAGGGGATTTCATAGAGCAAATCCACAAGGTGAAGTCAGGAAAAATGGGAAATCACAAGGGGGACATGAGGCGGGACACAACTATGGCCAAAAAATAAGATCATGAGTGTAATTGCTCAGGTAAAATTCATCAGATGGGGAAGCAAGTCGCATAGCAAGCAGACGAGAATACAGAGCAGCAGCTGCTCCTGCAGGGAGTCAGGTCAGTGACTTCTTCTAGCTTCTTAAGGTGATGATACCTATTCAGAATAGCAAACCCAGATGTTTACCCTTAGGGGAAGTATGTGGGTGCACTGGTTTTATCTTTTGTCCTGAGGTCTGGCCCTCTTCGGGGTGTCTGTCTCCCCCATAATTGCAAGGTATCCTGTCCTCTTCACTGGTTCCTTTGAGGGCCCAGCCCTGTCTGATTGCCTGTAATATTTCTGTTTAACTTAGCTGTCTATGACGGGTCAGTCCATGGTTGGCTGGCTCTAAGGCAGAATTGTCATGGTGGCAGACATTGCAGAACAAAACCCTCACCTTATCACAGCCAAGCAAAGTGAGGGGAAAAGGCAGCTAGAGAGAGAGAAAGGGACTTGAGACAAGAATTCACTCTCCCGGGTGGAGGCGCAAGGACCTATTCCCTCCAGCCAGGCTCCGCCTCCTACCAGCACAATGGGCTAATCCACTGACAAGATTACCACCCCACCGTCTACTCCACCCACCTCGGAACCCATGACCCTTTGGAGGTAGTTTTGTACCTAAGCCATAACATTCACTGATCAGATCCAGCTACATGGCTCCACAAGGCAGCCGACAAGCAGGGTATCAAAAACACAGAAAACTCAGGGACGGACCATAATGACTCCCTTAGCTTTTCTTGTGATTATTTAAAAGTATGACACAATCATAACTTGTGTCATAGGACACCACATGGCCTCAATGTCTTTGAGGCCTCTTCTGCCTCTTCCCCCTCCTCTTCCTTCTCCCACTTTGGACTTTGATAATAGAACCCCAATTTTGTTTGGATCTGTTCCTTTCCCCCACGCAATCCTGGGTCTCTGAGCAATGAGGCCAGCACCCCTAATTCCATGGGTGGGCGTGGCTGGCCGGGTCACTGCCTTCCTTCTCACTGGTGACCTTGAGGACAAGTACATATGATTCAGGCCAGCACCACACAAAGAGTTTTTGAAATGGGGGTGGGAGGAGCGGCTGGGAAATGCATCTTGTCTCCATCAAAAGCATTCAGAAATGGCTTTTTCCTTTCTTTTGGTAGACACGGTTCAGCCCAGACATGAGGCCTGGCTGGCCCAGATGCACTGTTCTTGTCACCGGCTGAAGATGGGACTGGAAAAAGATGCGACTTGTTAGCTGTAAGTGGTCTAACGCTTCTGTCTTCCAGGGGCATTGAGGGAGAGGAGAGCTGGTGACAGCTGTATCGTAAGAGTCAAGAACCAGCAATAGCAAGAATCAGGCTGTGTGCAGGATGCCTAAGGCTTGCCATCAAACCTGTCCCCCGGGCCTGAAAGCCGAGCCTTAGCCCTGGCGGCGTGGGCACTTCGCTGGCCTGCTCTCGGCTCTGCTCTTAATCTGCTAGGAAAGATCTATTACACTGTCTGGAAGAAAGCGCTGTCCTAAGACCTGTGATTCACCCCAGAGCTCATCTTCCGTACAGATTTCCTGCTGCTTCTCTTTGAGGCCTCGGGAGGGATGTGCTTGTGGGATTTAATGGCAACTTTAAGGACAAGGTCATGAGACAGTCCCATAACTTGCCTGCAGAGTTCATAGTGGTACCGGCCCAACTACTTCACAGACTGCGTGTGTGTGTGTGACAGAGACCACTGGCTTCCGTGGCACCATGCGGGTGACCCCAGGGGTGGATTGGGAAGCACTTTGCGTCACGGTACTTCCATTTGCCGCGATAAGTTTCCTGAAGCCCTTTCTTACATCATCTGCTCCAAGGCACGTTGAGTTAGGGTCCGAAGAGGCAGCCCACGTCAGCCTCTGCAGCAGGAGGAAGCTCTGCAGGCCTCTGGCTGTGTTGCTAGCCTCTTACTACCTGTGCTGTTCTAGCTGATGGCTTGGTGCGTTTTTCAAACCTGTCCCATTAGGTAAAATCCTAGTTTCCGGTCAGGCAAGTTTCTCTGAGGAGGATAAAAGGGCTACTTTAATAAACGGGGTGGACCGATAAGAAAAGCCTCCACTCTGCAGTACCTCAGCGATACCAGGACACTCCGCAGAGGATTACTGTCCGTGTGGTCAAGGCTGTCTGGCCAAGATGAGAAGAGGAGGAAATGGGCTTCAGCTGCAGCACATGAACTTTGGCTTTGATCTGGCCTGAGGAAGTTCAGGCCACTTTTGAAACACTGTGAGCTGTGGTCCACTCATAAAATGCCCAAAGCCGTTACAGAAAGCGCCTGTGTGGACTGGGTACCATTCCAGGGGCTGCAAAAAAGAGGTCAGACTGACTCTGCTGTCTGGTACAAGCAGGAAGAATCCTCCTAGACATCCTGCTGCGGGTAGGAGTGGCGTCTTCAAGGTCACTTGCGCATTTTTCCGCTGGCATAAAATGTGAGCATCTACTACCTGAAACACAAGCCCCTCACGACTCCAGAAGACTCTTCTTGTGAGCTTTCTTTTTACCTGTCTGGTATTCACTGGCTGCCTTCTCCTCATCTGTCATGACTCAGTCCCTTGAAAGTGTCCCTTGTTTGAGCACTGGCACAAGGTCGTGGAGATCAGCTCTAAGGACCAACCCCAGGGTAAGGGGCAAGGGGCAGAATGCTAGTGAGGCCAGGGGTACCCTGTGCCCTGTTTAGGAAGGAGGCTCAGGGCGAATGGAGAATTTTCAGCCACTTAGAGCGGTAGAGGTCCTAAGGAACTTAGCCTACCGGGAGAGGCCACTGTCAACACAGTGTGTATGTCCTCAAATGTCACCTGCCTGTAACCATGAGCAACATCTATTCCCTTTGTTCTCTCAAATACGAAGATGCTGGTCTGCAGCCTTCCACCTAGCTTCCGAAGGGGCCTCTGGAGCGCGGGGAGGACCTACAACAACAGATGAGGGAAATAAACGCGTCCGGCAATGCACAGAGGCAGCATCTCAGCCCCTCACACTGGGGCCACAGTGAGAAGAGGGGTTTACGGCAGCGAGGGAACAGTGGCTGTGCTTTCATTTGTAATAACCAAGAACAGAGTCCATGCTTAGAGTGTGTGATGCAGTAACCTAAGCAGTAGGAGTGCGCTTTATACCGTCCTAAGAGGGGGCACCAATGTTATCATCCGCAGACTGTAGATGTGGAAATGTGACTGGCCCAGAGCAGCACAGCTTAGAAGACAAGCAGGCTGGAGAATAGCAAACTGGTGATGCCAACCTAGAAGAGAGGCTACAGCCAACAGAAGGCCAGATGGACAGAGTGCAAGAGACTCTAAGAGACACGAGGGATGCCCAGAAGGGTTTGCTCTTGATGCAGACCGAGCTCTGCTGGGTTGGCTGCCACACCCCGTAGCCCGGGGCCCATGGCTAGCTTCTCCTGCAGGACCCGGGGGGCCTCTACAATGCCCTTGAGCAACGTGGTATGGTGGGGTGACTTGGTAGACTCGGTCCACATTCAGACACTTCCCTCCGAGGATGAAGGTTTGCTACCAACTTTAAAAGCTGAACCAAAGTTGAAAGTGCTCAAATAGGTAACCATGTAAAGGGATGAAGTCCACGCCTTCCTGCAGCCGCTCTTTGGAAGGAGAAGGCTCACTTCTGAGCTAATCCTCTCCACTTATGTTTTCAATTTTTATTAAAACCTTTGGTTAAAGCCAGGCACAGTGGCATGTACCTGTAGCCCCAGCTACTTGGGAGGGTGAAGCAGGAGGATCTCTTGACCCTAAGAGTTAGAGGCCAGCCTGGGCAATGTCTAAAGATCGTGTCTCTTGAAACAAGCAAACAAACAACAACAAAACAAACCTTTGCTTATGAACTCCTCTTAGTTTCCAATCTCCTATTAATTTTTAAAGTATTAAAGAAGTGTTTATTAATTATAAAATTAGAATAAGGAACAGAAGATAAAATACAGCTGAAGAATCTTTTTTTTTTTTTTTTTTTTTTTGGCTTTGGAGAAAAGTCCCACTGACACCCATCTAGTTTAGTTTCAATGGTTGCAACGTGGCCAGAGTCATAAATAATACCAGTGACTATTTCAGCCTCCAAGATTTTCAAAGCTACTTTTTTTCTCTTTTGCCAACCCATCCAGATTGATTCTTCACTAGGAGCTAAAGAAGAATAATTTGAAGCTTTGTTCAAACTCATTCTTGTCCCAGTCTGATTTATTTTAAATTCTGCTCATCTTCCAAATACAAACTGCAACTGTAATAATGTTCATGCCCAAGTGTGTTTCTGTGTAGAAGTGGGATAACAGCTGTAATCCCAGCACTCTGGGGGTGTAGGGAGCATTGAGGCAGGAAGTCTACAAGTCTGAGCCCAGCCCGGGCTACTTAGAGACTCAGCAAGAGCTCACCCCAAAAGGAAAAAACATTTTTATTAGAGGACTGGGGACGCAGCTCAGTGCAAAGACCCTATGTGCAATCATTGGTGTCATGAAAGGAAGGGGAAAAAGAGAGAAAGCAAGGAAGGAGGGAAATTTGTGAAGAAAGGTACCTGGGGATGAATATGATCAAGATACGTTACATGCACGTATAAAAACTCCATATTGAAACATGATCCTTCGTAAAATTCACATGTGCTAATAAGAATAAGTAGGAAAATAAGATGTTTAGTGACGCAAATCAGTTTAACTATCACATAGCTTCTCTTCTTTGAGAAATCCAAAATACAATAAAGAACAAAATAAAGGGTAGATAAGAGGAAACAGGGAGATTAGTTTTCAGCTATGCAAGGAACAAAACATGGAGGAGGAAGAGAAGGGAAAATGGGTTAGAAAAAAGAGAATTGAAGACAAAAATGGAAAAAAAGGTTTTCAGATGGAAGGAGGTGTGGGGGGGCAGGGAGAGTAGGGATGGGAAGGGCACAGGAAGAAGTGAAAGTGTCACATACAGGTACAAACTCCCCACAGTGAAAGTAATCATCATGGGTTGCAAAATACATAAGAAAAAAGTTCTCTTTTACAGTGTCTTTGCTACTAAAACTCTGGCTGTCTCTGTTCCACTCACTTTAACTCCCTTAAAAAAATCTCACCCATGTTCCCTGGTTCCAAGTTTCAATTTTTTAAATCTCCACAGATCAGAATAACTAAAGTGATGGGGAAAAAAATCCTAGCATATTCCGGCTCCTTTATTTACCAGGCAGCTTCTTTTATAGGTGCAAACCTTTCTCCTAGGTGTAGAACAGTTGCCTTCCCTCAAGTGCTTGAGGGCTGAAGCTAGGTCCTCGGTTAAAGGCATCTAAGTGCTGTGATGACATTCCTTTGTTACACAATCCTGTCTCCTTCCTGCTTCTGCCCACTACCCTCTCAGAGCCCGGAAAGTGCCCTCTCCCCACTGGACACCTTTCCCTGAGCACTGTAGGTGGCTCTAGGCTGCTCACACCTTCCTCTCTCCACAGCAAGTGGCACTTCATTTGAGCAAAGCTGAGCTCAGTATCACGTGATGGCCTTGGACACTGGTGATGGAGACTGGGTCAGGAAGCCCCGCATGGCGCAGCACCTTTTGCTAGAGTTTGGGAATCTTGGGGAAGACCAGTTCTGTCTGGTGGCAAACCAGGGCTCCCTCTCCTTCTGTCTCATCAGCCTCCTTATTCAGACAGGCTCAGGCCAGAAGGTCTTCCCAGGCTGCCCTGCACACTGTCACCTCTCTCCAGCCCACAGAAGCAGCTCCGGACCTGCTCCCCACAGAGGGAGCATCCCAGGGCACTGTCTGCCCTACCGGTGCCTCAGTTAAATGGCCACAGGGCTCCTTTCACGAAACACTCTCTGCCGGAGGCAACATCACTCCAGCCCTTCAACCACGACCCACGGAAGGAACTCCCTTAATGACACAATAATCCCGCTTGTCTACACACACACTCAAGCTCACACACCCAGATACGGTGAACTGAAACGGGCGCATCATCAAAAGAGTACTCTTAGCCTGTAGGATGTGCTTTCATCTTTTCAATTCTGCTTCATAAAAAATAAAATAAGAAGACAGTCCTAACCCTAATACTGAGTTCAGGCCCAGCAGTTTGAAAACATGACGTCTAAGGAACCTGGCTATTTGGGGCATAAGAGAAGCTAACTGGAGATTCTGAAAGATGAACTCATGATTCAAACAAGAGTAACAAGGGAGAATGCTTTCAAAATATTATTGGAAAAGTCAAAATTGCTCTAAACAAGGTATTTGCAAACAAATGCTAGGTTTGGCCAAATCCTCTGAATTTCTAAGAATATGGTCATTCCTTAAAACAATGTTAACAGTTCCTTAAAACATGTTAGTATGTATATGCAGATACACACATACTCAAATATATATATATATAAAATACATTATATATCCATGTACATTATATCTATATGAACATTTTGCAGTATCAAGGTCAAGCTAGACTTCAAACTTACAAAAAATAAGGCCACTGTCCCATCCAGAGTGCACAGAAGAGTGACCAGTGGCTACCTGTCCTGTTCACAGGCTGTGACTGAGGTCCATGTGGGGTGCTGTGACAGTGAGAGGGGTGGTCCTTCTGGAGTGGGCAACTCCTAGGGAGGCTGGAAAGGCAGTGACACCTTCTCTCCAGGCCAAGGAGGCTCCGAGTGTGACCGTCTCGTGGTTGGAGAGGAGCCTGTGGGTAGGAGTATGGTAGGTTGGCCACGGAGCCTGGATCCTGTCCTAAATTGTCAAGGTCATTCCTGGGAGATTTTAAGTGGGATGGATCACAGGGGTCTGTTTTTGAGCGACAGCAGAAGATGTGGGGTAGAGATGGGGCAGGGTTCTGGTTAGGAGGCTGGGGTCAAAAACCAAAGAAAGAGTATGAGGGCCTGGTAGAGGGGTGGGAGGGAGAGGGGGCTGCTGGGGTATCAGGGATGTGGTAGCAGGTGGCTGGAGTCTGCTGAGGTGAAAGATGAGGTGGAGGATCTCATCTTCGTATCTGGTCTCAACACCCACCTTTCCAGCAGGCAGGACCAAGCTGCAGCTTGTGCTGTCCACTCCGCTGGGGGAAGAGCTCAACTGTGGACACGGTGAGTTTGGAGTGTCTGTGGCAATCAGCAGCCCCTGACTGGTGTTGGGGGAGAGGGTGGCGCAGGGTTGGATGAAATTAGAAGGTGTCATTCCCATTAGCTGGGTATGGTGGCACATGCCTGTGATCTCAGCACTCTGGGAGGCTGAGGCAGGAGGGTGGCAAGTTCAAGCCCAGCCTGGGCAACTTAGTAACTTAGTGAGACCCTGCTTCAAAATAAAAAATGAAAAAGGGGCTGAGGATGTAGCTCGGTGTGAAGGCCACGGGTTCGATTCTCAGTACCAAAAAAGGAGTAGAGGAGGGATGGAGGGATAGAGGGAAGGAAGGGGAGCAAAGGAAGGAAAAAGAACAGAAAGTGAAGGATTGAACAAATCCATAAGGAAACAGCGTGGGGTTGGAGTGCAGTGGAGTGAGCGGTAGAGCACTTGCCCAGCAGGTGTGAGGTTCACCCCCAGTACTCTAGCTGGCAGCAACAAAAGCAAAGGGAGATAGAATCAGAACTGAGTATGGGAGATGAAGGTTCCGCAAAGGCCCCCAAATAAAAGCAATTAGTAGTTTGCTGAAACAGGTCTTTCAGAGACCTCTTTTGGCTGCATGTCTGCACCGGACACCACATTGTCACTTTGTGCCTGCCCACTGGGAAGGCTGTTCAAGAGTTCCCTGGTCACTGCAGTATGAAGCGCTGGCCAAGGCAGGGCTTGGCTGAAGCAAGCCTGGGCCAAAGAAAAGCGACTGTACATTTAGCCACTATACAGAGAATGAAATGGGGCCAGCTCTGAAACGCTTTTGAGTAACCATCAAATCCCTGAGATCCTCAGAGACACAGATACAGACACAGATACATAGATACAGATACAGATATATAAACAGATACATACATAGATATTTTCTTGCACGTGGACTGTGAGCTGAGTTGAGAGGTCTTTTCCTGGATTCTCCATTTCTTCCAGCTTCCCTCACCCAGGCCAGGCTACATGGGGGACCAGAATGGAGCAGGGGCTTGGAAGGCAAAAGCTCAATTTCTGCTCTGTCTTAGGAGCAACGAAGCTCACAGTTATCGGCTGAATTGTTCCCAACTTCCCAAGTCCCCAGTAGGAGTCCTAACCCTCAGGGCCTCAGAAGGTGCTGGTATAGACAAATGGTCTTCCAAGAGGCAACCGAGTTCAGAGGGCACATTCACCTGATTTAGTCCTTAGAAGAGGAGGAAATCAGGACACAGACAGAAACCCAGGGAAGACCCCCCGCGAGGACAAGGGTAGATGGCCATATGTGCAGGGCCTGCTGTCACCTTGCTCTCAGCCTGCCAAGCCCTGGAGGTGTGGGAATATCAGTTCCTGCCGCACAGGTGCCTGGCCTGGTGTCTGATTTTGTAGCCCTGGCAAACAAACACATGCACTTTGCTTTTTTTCTGCTTGGGGCTGCTTTGCTTAAGTTTGGTGTAGATTCAGGGGGAAAAGGAAGCGGACTCACACTCAGGAAATGAAGCAGGGCTTGGAGGGAAATTAAAGGGAACACTATCTGCTGAAACAGACAACACTTTTGCCCGTGTTTAAATGTATCTACGGCTTTGCCATTCAACGCTTTCACAAACTGTAACTTGTGTAATCCTCACCACTGTTTCAGCATCATCTGGGAACTCACGAGAAATGCAAATTATCTGGCCCCACTGTGGACTTTAGACAGTGGAGCAAGTGAGCAGCAATCTTGTGCTGCTGGAATCACTGAGGCAGGAGGCCCCCCTCGGGACGGGGGTTAGAGGGCCACAAGACTTTTCATAGTTGCCAGTGGCCGGCTCGGGCGGTAACCTTGGCAACTGGCCCAGCGCGTTCCAGCGTTCCTACAGGTTGCCAGGTTTCACCCCAGAACAAATGGAAACTCAGAGCCCCGCTTGCTCCGGGGTCTCGGAGGTCAGTGGTTCCCTCCAGGCTCCGGGCGGGGAAGAGGTGACAAGCGGGTGAGAGACGGTGCCGGGGAGCCTGGCAGCTCTGAGCCCCGGGACGCTTGCGCAGGGCGCGTCTCCGGGCCCTGCCAGACGGGAGCGCGCCAAGGGGGTGGGTCCCCCGGCCAGGGGCCTGGCAGTCTGCGAGCCACTCAGAGCGCTCGGCGCGGACACCGGGGCCTGGCGCTCCTACCCCGGCCCGCCCGCCCGCCGGGACGCGCACACTGGCCCGGGGAGGAGGAGCTGGGCCGTCGGACCCACTCGCAACCCGCTCTGCACGAGGATCCTGCTTGTTGCCTCTCCCGCCCCTCGCGGGGAGCCAGCTCCAGCCCAGCTTGAGCAAGGGACCGTGCAGCCACCACTGCCACCGAGGTTCCGTCGTCGAGGGTGTGCTGGGCCCTGGGAAAGTGTGTGGGCGCCGGCGGCAGGAGCGACCGGGAAGGGTGAGTGGGGCTGGGGTCGGCCAAGAGGACGCGCAGCGGTGCGCTCCCTCTCCCCTGGTCCTGTCGTGAAGTTTCACTCGGGACCTGCGGGGGCTTGGAGTCAGCCTGTCGGCGGTGTTTGCCGACACGAGCGTCCCCGAACGGGTTCCAGCTCCTTCCTCTGCCCCTACAATTCGCCCCAAATGCGTTCCTGGCCTCGGACTGAGGGCTGCAGACCACCGCCTTCCCCTCCCTGCTAGGCAGGCAGGTAACTCCTAAAACGCAGGACGCAAACTTCGCCTTCAAACACTTCACGGTGCCTTTGCAATGCAGGGAAGCCGGATGCGCCGAGGGCCACTGGTCGCGGTTTCCTCGGACGCCTCCAGGTCAGGGCTGGACTGGTCGGACAGAGGGCCACCCTGGGCGCGGGCGCAGCTCGGTCCCCTCCGCCCTGGGTGCCAGCCCCGGTGGCCCAGGGCTGCAGGAAGAGGGCGAGCCGTGGCGGGGCGCCATCCCTGCGCTGGGCTCCGCCTGGCCGCCCAGCCTCCTGTGCGTCCCCGGGGTGCTCCCGCCCGGTGGCCCGGCAGAGGGCGCCAGCTCCCGATCGTCTAGCGGGCCGGCGGAGGGGAGGGGACTTGTGCGAGCCTCCAGGTGAGGAGCGAAGGGAATCCTTCCGAGAGGCGCCTGGCCGTCGCTGCGTGGGGAAGAGGCGCGGAGTGGCCGTGGCGCTGCGGAGAGGTCGTGGCTGCTGAGCCGCAGTCCGGCGGGCAGCGGCGACGTGGGGTGCGAGAAAGCCCGGGAAGGTGAGGGCTGTCCCCGGGCGCGGTGGCCTAGGGTGGGATCGGCAGACGGGCCCGGGCCGTTGGACACCGGGACTCGCCCTTCCCGCGCGCCCCTCCGGAGGCCGGAGGTGGGGGCAGCTTCGGGCACCCGGCGGGAGGCGCCGCAGGGTGGGACGGAGGGGCCCGGCCGGTGCCACTGGGGACGGAGGGTCCCGGAGCTGTAACAAAGGGCGGCGCGGCCGCCGCTCCCACCACTTCCGTCCCGGCGCGCCCGGCGCGGATCTCTGCCTCTGTCTCCGCGGAGTTTCGGGAAGTTCGCGCCGCCCGCCCGTTACGCGGCTGGAGGGCGGGGAGAGGGCGGCCGGGGAGTGCGCGCGAGGGGCCAGCGCCGCGACATCGCCTGCGCCCCTTCTTGGCGGTGCCGGTGAGGGGCGAGAGCTGCAGAGACTTCCTGGACCCCCCACCCAGCAGAGTGTCCCAGGCCCGCACCTCCGCGGACCGCGCGGGTTTGAACTCGGAGCGCCCTAACCCCGCCCTCCTGCACACTGTGCGCGCGTGCGAGCTCCTCCCGGGAGTAGTATACTCCCCGTGACAGCCAGCTGCGCGGGGGCCTTGCGTGGAGCTTCACCTGCGATAATTGCATTACAGCGAGCAAGAGGCGAGGAGGCGCCAGCCCAGGCCACAATCTGGGTCAGGTGCAGGGTTAAGCGCTTCTGGCGTAGGCATTCCAGATCTCTTGAAGTCTAACAGTTTCTTGCAGTTGGAAGTTTCGAGGAAGAGGAGAAGCCGGCTAAAGAGATTAAAGCTCCTTGCCCTTCTCCCCACCTCGATCTGCGGGGCCCTGGCCACTTTTTGCAAACCTCAGCCCAACCACAAGTATTGTCATGGAAATTTTAGAGGCAGGTGTCTCCTCTGGCTCCCGACTTTCACAAGACCTGGGCTGAGAGGAAGAAATGCTGCAGGCAGAAAGCCAGGCGCATTCTGCACTTAAGCACCGCCTGCAGAGAGCAGCTGCCTTTCCGACTTACCTGCTCCACCCACTCTGGAACTGACTTTGATGAAGCGCCCCGTACGTGAGAAGATCTCACACACTGGGCGTGGACCTCCGCATTCCACTGCTAAACTTCAAGACCTTTTCCCAGAGCAGTATCTCTACTTTACAGATAAGGAAACTGAAGCCCCAAGCAGTTAGCTGGAGTCTAATTTGGTCCTGCTCCAAAAAGAACTGTTTAAAGGTCCTAGCTTCTTGGGCTTAGGTTTCTACTGAAAGGGATGTGTTGGTTTTGTTTTGTTTTGCTTTGTTTTGTTTGGGATCCGAGGCCCACAGCTGTGTCTCAGCCTTTTTTTATTTTAAGACAAGTTCTAGCTGAGTTGCATAGGCTGGCCTCAAACTTAGGATCCTCCTGCTTCAGTCTCCAGGACAGCTGGGATTGCAGGCCTCAGTAGGGTTTTTATGGGTTGCTGTGACTCCAGGTTCCAGTTAGGCATTAGGGTTTGATTGACTTTCAACATATTGTTGGCTGTTTGTGACAGCACATCAACTAAACCAGCTTTTATTTAAAGCTTAAGGTATATGAAAAAAAAATAAGCCTTCTCCTGAAAAACCTTTAGAATTGTATGACAGTTTCAAAGAGAGCCAGAAATAGCTATCCTTTCTTTCAGTGTTGCCTTGTAAGGCAGGTGGGCCGGGGTCAGAAACTGTACACTCAGGCGCTGCCTGTCTTCCCTCCCTCTCGGCAAGGAGCAGCGAGACCCATCCTGTTTAAACCCTGTGATGCAGCCACTGTGCTGAATGTGTGTTTAACATTAAGCAAGGTCTTTTTTGGAAATAATAAAACCCCAAGTTTCTTCTAAGAATCTGAGAATGTGGCTTCATCGGCATACTTCTATGCAACTTTGAGCTCAAGTGTAAAATGTGCAACTTCGGTGTTATCTTGTATATTACTTAAGAGTGCACTTCCTTAGAGGAAAAAGTTTGAAGCTGTGGAATGACAGTCTGGGTCTCCAAATGTCCTAGGTCCTAGGGTTCAAATGTTGCCTCCACTGCTTATCGCTCTGAACCCTGTGCCATTGTTCAGCCCCTCTGAGGCTCTATATTCTTTAAGACTGTGGGTCATGCCTATAGTTCAGCACTATGGTATGCTGCAGGGTCATAAATTTAAGCCCAGCCTTGGCAACTTAGGGAGAAGAGGGAAGGAAGGAAGGAAGGAAGGAAGGAAAGAAAGAAAAAGAGAAAAAGAGAAAAAGAAAAAGGGAGGGAAGGGGCTAGAGATGTAACTCAGTGTGAACACTCTGGGTTTTACCACTAATACTGAAAAAAAAAAATCCCCTGGGATAACAATGACTCCTGACTTCCACTTATGAGGATTAAATCAAATAATTTACACAGGGTACACAATAGCTGCTCAATAAATGTTGGTTAACAAGGACATTTAAGAACAGAATCTTGTTTTCTCCCTGCCATCCCACAGTTAGAGAGGGAAAGTAGTTACAGCCGCCTTCAAGTCAGCATCCTGTGATTTGTGCAGTGAGAGATTCCTCCTCTTGTCAGCAAGTCGAGGGTAGGGAAAGGTTAGTGATGGAAAACTTCATCCAGTTGCCCAAGAGTTTACAAGGCGCTCCGGAAGTTTAGGGCTTTCCTCCTGGCGTTGCTGCTGTGTAATTTTGCGGCTGGTTCCCTAGCCATTTCCTTTTCCTTTACATTTAAAGTTAGCATTCTAATGGCCAATGCGACAGGGCTATTACAAAAAAACCTCAAAACCAAACTGAAGACAAACATTCTCTTTCCTCATGCACTAGTTATCTAGGATATTAAAAATACGTGTTTCTGGGAGAATTGTGCAGGCCCAGCTTGGGAAGAGGAAGCATGTTCTTGGAAAACAAAAATATTTTCGGAGACTCTGTTTAAAAGTGAGCTACCAGCTTGCTAGAAGACAAAGAAGAGTCTGATATATATTTCAAAAATATTTGCTCAAATGTGGCAGAAACTAACTTTCAGAAGGTGACAGAATTAGTTGTAGATCAGTTTCGTTGAACAACTCGTAAGCAACCTGTACAAGTATTTCATATGTCAAAACACTTGAAAGTTTTTGAATTTAGCAAATAGGCAGAGAAATACTTTTTGCTTTTGCAATTTTATAGTTCTAGACCTTGTACTTTTATCTTTTAAATAATTTAAATAATTTTATCTTTTAAATAATCATCAGTTATGGGCAACAAACTGTATGCAGTGTCATTGAGTGATCAGTGCTTAGCTTTGATCAGTGCTTGTTTCCTTTCTTTGTGTGCTCCTGAGGATTGAACTCAGGGCCTCCCACATGTTAAGCAAGTGCTGTGTCACTGATCCATAACTCAAGCTTGTAAAAGTTACCCTTTAGACTTCCATATAGCCTGAAGTAAGAGTGGGATTGTCCATGGATAGGTTTTGCATTTGGATATGCAATGCAGTTTCTTGCAGGCTGGCAAGTGAGTTATGGGTGTAAGCAGTTGACAGTTTGCAGAGGGTTAAGACCCCCTTTCAGGGTGTCTGCAGTGATAACCATTTGTGCTCCCACTGTGAAGTCAGAAGCAGCTGACAGGCATGCGCCAGACGAGCTCGGGGCGTCTCTTCCTTTGTAAGGAAGATGAACAGGCAGCGTTATTTTGGATCACATAGCAGCTTGTTCAAAAGCATCTTATATTCCCCAGCTGTTCCACGACTTCTTCTCATATGGGAGGGAACTTGCCAACTGCTGGGGCAACTGTACGTAACATTTGCTGCTTTTGTTCAGTAACCAAGGAAGGTAGAAATCCAGCAGCCTTTGTTCAACGGTGGCCGTCATAAATGGTCTTGCTGGTTTCTGTCCTGCCCCTGTCATTCCAGATATAGTCTGTCAGGGGAGAAGATTTAAAAGGAAATGTCAGAATTAACATACTTTCAAATGTATTTTTTGAGACTAGTCAGCATGTATATCTTTTCCATACTTAAAACCAAGGCTGTTTTTATATTTTACTGCTCAACCAAGGAATTGCTGTAATATTAAATATATTTAAGTTGCCATATGATCAGGTTTAATGATATGCATACTTCTATTATATAAAATACATAAAAGTTAGAATGTGTCTCCAGACAATACTTATGTTTCCAGAACATTAAGTTATTTTGCATTTGTTAGGGCCAGAAGATATTTTAGCCCTGTTTTTTCGATTAGAAAACTTGGATTTCCAAGGACATGTTACTTACTCTGGGTGATCTGTCTGTTGGGTCGAGTGCTGCAAGGTGACTGCTAGGGAACTCATCTGGGAGGGCGCGTGAGAGGCGGGCCCAGCTGGCGGTGGGTGCACTCCCAGTTCAGAAAAGCAGGCATAAATGCCCGGTCTGGGGGGGCTGCAGCAGAGATGGAGTCTCTTTTGAGGATAGCTCCTCAGACACCGTTCTCAGAGCAGTGCTGCAGCCCTGATAGCTCAAATCAGGCCAGAGGAAGCAAGTTGATATGCTCATGAAACCAAAGGCAGAATCTGGGAACATGGGATGGACGTGGGATTGTAGCGTTATCCAAACTTGACCCCTGCACTTAGGGAAGAGTATCTTGTGTTCATGTAGAGATGCGTCTCTCTGCCTAAGTCTTCCTCTCCTTCAGCTCCTGCCCAGCAGCCTAAACCCTTTTGCTCTGTCAGAGCGATTGTGAAGAAACGACCCCTCAGTAGCCACAGCGTACACTGCAGTCCTTCATTGGGTTTCAGTCAGCCTCGATCCCCTTTGTTCTAGAAGAGGTTGTACAGTAAACCATGATCACTTGGACACCTGAAAAGTCCTCTAACTCTGAAGCTTTTCTGACTCGTAGGGGCTCCTATTTTTTCTTTTTTTTTTTTTTAATTTTTTTTTATTTTAAAATTAAACACAACAAAACAGAACAGAATGGGACATAAGAAAGCATAAATTTCAAAGGTAGACAACAAGAGATCTTCACTATTTGTCATATTGTCTCTTGTTTTCTTCCAAATGGTTGTCCTTATCTTTGCATATGGAGAGCTCATACTAAATAACATAGCCAATCTTTTCACAAGATGTGTAGTTCACTGGCTCCCACTTGCTAGGCAGGGGGGAGGGGGAGAGGAGACACGGGATGGGGGACAGGACGACATGAGATGTCTGATTCTCAGCCCACACGCAGGCAGGATCACAGTCGCCCCCCAGAGATGGGAAGAATTCCTTGTTCTCCCCACACCCCGAGTTAACCGCATGGTGCAGGTCCCGATGCACCAGGGTCTCTCTCCTTCGGGCTGCTGCAAGCCGGCCACACTCACAGCTGCCACCCAGAGAGGGGAGGAGCTCCTTGTTCTCCTGGCACCCGAGTCAACTGCATGGTGCAGGTCCTGAGGCACCAGGGTCTCTCTCCTGCAGGCCCCCCAAAGTCCGCCATACTCACCTGCTATTTCTTTCTGATGAATTGACCATTCCATTTTCAAAGTTCTGAAATGGCCAACAGACCACAGAAAGAATTCTCTTTAGGTCCTGTTTGAAACCAGCAGCTACAGCAATCTGCTGGCCTTGCTTCAGGGCCACTGTTCTGGACACTATTGTTGCGTCAGGTTCCCCATAGACTTGTGGGCGCTGCAATGGACCCTAGTTCTAAGCCCTTTAATCCCCTTCTGGGCTCCTTTTACACTTTCACGCGTCTTTTGTGCAGTAATAACTTTTTTTTACAGCAGATCAGTTTTCAGTTTAATTTTACTGCTGTTTTTATTTGGGGTTCCCCCGAACCCCAAATGTTAGGTTCTTAGGGCTGATGACAAGGGACTTCTGTTTTGAGGAGGAAGAGGAAACTGAGGCCATAGCTTTGGTGAGCAGCCTTGGGAGTCAGCCCTCACGATGGCTGAGTCGAGGGAGGTCAGCGCATCTACAAGAAGGGTTTCATCAACCCTTACTTGTTCCCATGGCTCCTGGCACTGGCCCTGACCAAAGTTCCTCCCTGGTCCCCTCCCCTCCCAACACCTTCCTTGGGATGAATGTCTTTTATGTTTTTTGCGGTACAGGGGATCGAACTCACCACCTCGCACTGGCCAGGCAGGTGCTTATGCTGCTGAGCTAAATCCCCAACCCTTAAATCTCTTCTTTTTATACTTCTCTGCCCATTCCAGTTTTGTTTTAGTACATTTAATGGCACTTGTCATTGTTATTTATTAGTATATGGGCCATAATAATTCTATTCGTCTTGAGGAAATGGTACTCAGACACCCTGCATGTTAATCATTTTCATTTCTCTTTCCCCTCCCCTCCCTTCTCCAAGCCCATTATGGTTGTTTTCTTGTCATGTTACATTTCCAAGTCTTGTCTCTCAAATGCACCATTGCCATCTTTCCGACACATACATCCCTTCTTTCTGTTACACACACACACACACACACACACACACACACACACAGGCCCCACAGGGCTATTGGACTCCTTATCCCTTCCCACCCAGCCCATCTCCTTTGGGAGACAGCTGATGTTACAGCACATTCTTCTTTAATGGTTTGAGATGCTACGGAATTCTTGCTGATGTCACTTAGACATGGAAGGGCAAAATCAGCCTCCTTCACCCTCTCCACAGAAGGACTGCCTGGAACCTGAGCCAGTTCCCTGCTGGTGGTGACCATGCTTTCCCTCGGTGTCATACTCCTTAGGGTTGGAAACAGCAGCGACTTGTCTCCCTGTCAGAGGAAAGAGGTATTGAGCTTTGTGGTGGCAGCCACTCTGCCCCTCCTGACAGCCCAGGGTTTCAAGTGTCTTGGGGACACGTTTGTCCTGGATGCCCTTATCTCCATCTGTCATTGGTGTTTGATTGCCTCCTCCCCCCACCCTGCTCCCCTCGGGTAGGCCCCCCTCTGACTCGCCTGCCCCGCCCACGGTGCTGACTGTGGGCCAGTTTCTCAGGGTTCCTGATTGTTGTCTCTTTCCAGGCTGCTCTGCTCTCTCTTCCTTCCCTTCCTCCTTCCCCTGTTTGACAGTGCCTCTTTATGCATGCATTCTTTCCCCCTTTTTTCCCTCAACAATTTGCAAACCCTTTTTTCTGTCTTTGTCTTGAGTCATTTCCATTTGGCTGTCACCTTAGCCTAGTATAATAATTACATTAAATTCTCCATCAAAGTTTTCATTTCAAGGGAATTTTTGCGTTTCCACAAGGTTTTTTAGAATTGAATCTTGGAAACACCAGCGTTGAAACTGGTGAGGTGAGGTCAGTTAGAGGCCTGAACTTTGGAGAAGATTGTTTGAAATTTATTTTGGCTTTCACAAGGCAGTACCTGAAAGGAACTGGACCGGACGCTTGTGTTGTATAACCTTTCCCTTCCAATTAGAATTTGTACATACACAGAACAGAATTAGTGTTTGCTTTTTTTTTTCTCCCTGCAAATTATATTTCTGGGGAATCTTGGAAGGAAGTTTGTGCTTTGTGGTCAGTCTAGGCTGTGTGCAAATCATGAATGATTTGTGCTACTAAGACTACTGGGCCCTTTTTGGCGGAAGCCATTGGGGGGAATTTCTGCAATATGACTCAGGGTCCACGATCACGTAGATCATGTCAGATTGATCCTTATTAAGGAATCTTTATTTTCTTCTCCCAGCTTTGAACAGGAAGAGAGGAGGGCACCCAGGATCAAGAATAGCGCTGACTGACTGTTAAGTGTTGTTACCCTGTGCTGTGACCACGTGGGGTGGGAGACTAAGGGTGCTGTTGAGTTTGGCCGGGTCATGTTTCTCGAGCCCTCCAACCTACAGCCTGCTTGCTGTGCAAGACTTGCTCCTTTGGAAATATGTGTGTGTGCTCACTACCTGATTCACATCTCTCCTAGAGCTGTGTGTGTGTGTGTGTGTGTGTGTGTGTGTGTGGTACCAGGGATGGAACCTTGGGAGGGCTTAGCTGCACCCCCAGGCCTATCCCCTCCCAACCCCTCCACTAGTGCTGGCTCTTGATGTCTCGTTTCCACGTCTCCACAGCTCCTGTGTCTGCCCCAGGATGGTCGCTAAGGAGACCTTTCAGGCAGGTTGGAGGACACCTGTTGCTGGACCCTGAGGAGACCATGAGGTCACCAGTGGCCTTTGTCTTAGAATGAGTGACTCTGGGACTCAACAAAGCACTTTGGTCTGCCTGCCCTGTTTGAGATGTGGCCCTAGATGGACTTGCTAGTGGACAGACAGGCCTCTGTGCCTAGACTGTGCATCCTGACGAGGAGATTGCACAGCCAGAAATCTGGAGGTGGACATGCTTTTCGTTAAAGATCGTATTTTTTAGTCCATCAGGTTTTAAGTCCAAAACTCTGAGAATAAGGCTAAGAACTTACATTTCTGGAACAAGTGACACAGCATGAACTCAAATTTAGAAAGCTTCCCCTTCCAGCAATGGTAGGTGGTTTCTACCGAGTTCCTCAAAATGAACTGGATGCATACCTTTCAAGAGGATATACGTATTTCATTCTGACCCCAGAATTATTTCATTATTTTTTGAAAAACACTCATCACTATATACTCCTGACATTGAGTTTCCAGGAAAAAGAAAAACATACTATATGCTTGATAAGAAAATTGTATGGTTGGAAAATATTTTTGGTTGATTATTTATGTAAACCCAACATCTGTGTGTTTTAAACAAAATAACAAAACTTCCTCATCGTTTAAAAACAAAAAAAACTAAAAGCTTTCATCACATGGCTGTTTTTTCTATACTTGGTTCTCACGGTACTGGAGGAAAACACAAGTTAGTTACAGCAGTGACAGCACTTTATTTTTTTCCATGTGAAAATTGGTTCCATCTTTTATATCTAGGCTGCTAAAAACAACAAAAAACCCAAAAAGATGAACCTTTGAGAAAACTGCAAAGTTAGTGTGGAAAATTTCTGACTTTGCTTTGATCACTAGTTGTAGGCTCGGTTTGATTGGAGAGCTACCAACATATTCAAACCCACTCATATTCTGCTTGCCTGGCACCGTGGTCTCCAAGACCATTTTCTTTCCTACTTTCCCATTTCAGCTACAAGTCGCCTTCACCGAGTTAATGCTGTATCTGTGTAATCTTCACCCAACCCTTTTTCTCCTTCAAGTTTTTTTTTTTAATCCTCTTTGGTTGCCAAATTCACATGGATTGCTTATAGTTTACCCAACAATGGCTTTTCTGTTTCATCTTTTCATATTTTCGGAATGGCTTTCTCATGTTTTGGCTTCTAGGGACAACTGGGGAGAGTTAATGAGCTGTGGAAGGAGACAAAGTTGCCGCCTTTGTTTTTAGGTTTGCTGAATTAGTCACCATCATCTTCATATGAGGATGTCTGTGGGTTTGGTTTTTTGTTTTTTTTTTTTAATTTTGGTGTGGGTAGGAGAGTCAAGATAATTTAAAAGATGAAAAGAATAGGTTTCATAATATGAGAGAACGTTTCTCTCTCAAAATGCTTTTCCTCTGCTCCTCATTCCCCGGGTCCTCCCTCTCTTTCTTCTTCTCCATTATTTTCTCATCTATCTCTTCTCATTACTCCCTGAAGCACTGTTCGTAGTCCAGTAAAACAAACAGCTCTTGCAGTGAGTAATATCAGTGAATACTGACAGTTTCAGTTAAAGGCACTGTGAAAATGACTTGCATTTTAAAGGCATTTTGAAATCATACTTTGAGTTGCTTACTCAAGTTTATAAATATTTATCGAGGACTTCTGTATACAGGAGATTTGCTAGGCATGTTTACATACCTATTGTCATTTATTCCCAGTCACTGTGTGAAGTAGGCAGTGGTATTCTCATTTCACAGATGAGCAATTTCAAGGTCTGCAGAAGTAAAATACTGGGCCAGAACCATGTATTTGATAGGCGATAGTTTTTAAAGTTAAACTAGGCCTTTTGATTCTAAGGACACATTTACTTTTTAGGACTCTAAACTAGTAAATATATGGTAACAGTAGTGACAAGGTCACACAAACAGAAATTTAGTGGATATGTCAAATAGGGGTTGGAGCTTTTTAGGGCCTATAAGTTGTGTTTGGGGGCTAGGACGTAAGTATCTTCCTTCTTTTATTAAAGAATTTATTGTCCTAGATTTGAGTCCAACTCAATTAAAAAGACTGGTGTGTGTGTTTGTGTGTGCGCACACGTGCATGGCATGTGTTAATGTGCTCATCCTTCAAAGGCCACTTTGGTGCTGATACGGAAAGAATTCTAGCTTGTAAAATCTGGGAAATGATCACTATTTTCTTTTTCCCTTTATTCTTATTCTTTAAGCAGCTTTATTAAGGTAAAATGTTGCTACTTTTCCTTCACCTTCCAGCTAGGTTTTTAGGGGAACATTTGGCTCAGTGGTAACCCATGATTTCTTAGCTTGTAGGGTTCTGTGATAAGATCGTGGATAAATTACTTTAACTTTTCCCTTATATTACATTTCTTTATCACTTACCAAGGAGCCTGTTCCATAGTAATTTGGATTTTTTTTTTTTTGCATTTTAAAAACTTGTGCTTGCTGATGCAATATGGAATGTAAAAGTCTAAAAAGGAGAACAATACCAGCTTCACAGTGTAATTATTTCCCCCTCTATTTGCCTCCTGGTGTTCTATTTTTAATAGATGAACCAATGACCATATTCACTGAAAATAATAAATACACCTCATGGTTTCATACATAACTCATTTAAGTTTTTTGTACTTTATCATATCAACAGTGCTTGTCTTCATATCTTTATTTTATAGACAAGGAAATTAAGGCCCATAGAGAAGAATGTTCTGCTCAAGGTTATGAAGCAAACAAGCATCAGGATACAGCCTGGAACCTAGGGCTGCTGACGCCTAACCCTGTTTTTTCCACTCTTAATGTGATTGAGCCAGCAACAAGAAATAGAGATTTTCCAGTGTGCTTTTTAAAACACCTCAAAATAGTTACAGTTATTTTAGATATTATATTTTCCACTGTGTAAAACTTGATTAGAAAGCTGTCCAGCTCCTTCCCTTTGTTAATCCATTGTGAGATGTCAGGCAGCAGCTGTTGGGAGAGTGTAAGTTACCACCATAAATAGAGTAAAGCTCTCCATTTAGGGCTGGAAGGGAAGTGAATGAGGCCTCAACTGAACGATGCCTCGGGATTTTCTATGATCAGAATAGAGAAACTGGCATGCTTTGCTGGTAACAGTGTCGAAGTCCATCATCTTACTGGGATTATCCGGGCAGATGTGGAGAACTGATCTCTGCTCTGGGAGAATCACACCAACAAGTCGATGCCTGAGCAAAAGTTCACTGAGTATGTGTTAGGCTGTGTGCAAGGCATCATCTGTCCTTTATTTCCTAACAGCTCTTAGTCTAGTTCCAGAGAGGAGTAGATTAGATTTCAAGCAATAGATTAAATCTCAGTGTAGGCCTGCTGTTGTTTCCAAGTCTGTAAAATGAAGAAAACTCCACTCTGTTTTAACTAATGGTGACATCTCCACATTCTGTGATTTATTTTTCAAGATTAGTTTTCTTGAAAATACATTCTCCTATGACTTTGGTTTAGCCTAGGAGCCAGAACGGAAGTCTTTGTTATGATGCTATCAATAAGAAGCCAGAATCACTTTTTGTCAGAAGACATGGATGGAGACTGAGTACCCTGCATGAGAGGGTAGAGAGGTAGTGCTTCCCAGACTTTAACGAGGCTGGACTTCTCCTGGAGATCTTTGTATGTGTACTAACTGTCGCTGTACTTGTTATACTAAATGTCAAAAGAGCAGTATGGATGTGTCTTTGATTGAGAATTTGTCTGTCTCTTTGCAGTTATGTAAGTTTTCGCTTCATGTCCTAACAGTACCTGACTTTAGAGTTTTTGATGATATGATGCTGTGAAAGTGATACTCTTCCACACAAACCATGCGTCTGACTCTGACATGTGGCCACTCCTGGGTCAGTAATATGCGGTGATGCTTCTCGGCATAGTGAGCTACACAGTGCCCCCAGGCAGCCTTGTGGTCACTAGGAGAAACGGTGGACCATGTGCATGGAGCCAGGTGCTTAGAAGTTGTGTTCTGTGCCACACACACCCTGTCATGTTACACGTCACCTCTCTCCCCGTCTCCCTCCCCCCTCCGTGTGTGTGTGTGTGTGTGTGTGTGTGTGTGTTATCCAACGCTTTATGATAAACTAGCTTAGCGTCAGATCATTCTGCCCAACTGTAAGTTAACACACTGAAGTTTTCCAGTAATTGAACGTGTCAAAAACTCATTTTCCTTTAATATTTGCATCCAAATCGACAAAACTCGTTCATCTTTTTTAGACAAGTTAATTTGACTTTTTGAAACAAAAGCATGTCAGTTTCAAAGCAACATCTGCTCAAATTCTATAAACTCACTTTTGTGCCAACTCAAAATTGCTAATCTCAAAATTGAAAGAGTTAGGTAAACACTGAAAACCCAGTCTAAATTTATCAATATCAAGAAAATATTCTCAAAATTTTCTAGCACATTTTGGAGGCAAATTGCTTTTGATTCAGGAAAGTCTTGTTATATTGATCCAAGTTATAAAAGTGTAAAATAAAATTATTTTTACTTGTTTTATGAAAAGTATCAGCTTTGATACAAATTCTCTTGCCTGTCTGTCTAGCTAAGGTTACAAAGAAGTTTTTCCTGTGTTAGAGCTTCAAATATGGCTTCTCCATAGCTAGTGTGATGTCTATAAAAGAAACTGAAATCACAATGTTTTTTAAATCTTTGAATATCTGGTAAGCATTCTTTCTGTGTAAAGAGATCTTGAATTGGAGTTAACTGCATAATGAATCTTTGTAAACTCCTCAGTGATCCATTCAGAAATCATTGGCAAAGAGCACCTCATCATTAAACTCAGGGTTTTCTATTGCTTTTAGTGGTTCCATAAGGGGCATTTATATATGTACATTGCAGAATTTTAACTAGATTCATTATAGTGTGGATAAATTTCCCACCAAAGACCACATGTTAATGGCTTGGTTCCCAGCCAGTGGCACTGTTGGGAGATGGTGGAACTTTTAAGAAGGGGCACTTAGTGGGAGGTTCCCCTTCACTGGGGGAACGTGTTGATGAGGACACCGGGACCTCTGCCTCTTCTCTGTTTTACTTCCTGGCTGCCATGACGAAAGCACTCAATCTACTACACATTCACTGCATCTCACAGGCCCAAAGTAGTAGGGTTAACCAATCGCAGACTGAAACCTCCCAAACCATGAGCCAAAATAAACATCTCCTCTTTAAACTGATTATCTGGGACATTTCTTTTACAGTAACACAAAGCTGAGTAATGCAAGATGCATGAGTTTCCACAGGTGGCACATTAGAAGGCCAAGTACAAATTAATATCATAGAAGAAAGAAACACTAAAGCACACGCCAGTCTCCTGTCTTAAAGATCTGCTGAGTCTGTGGCCTAACATCACATGAGCACCCTCTGGCATGACAGAAAGTTTTTGTTTGCAAACCTAGATCATGAGGGAGAACTTCAGTGAGAGATGGACCCTCCAAAGACACGCCAGTGACCCTTCCTAACATGGCACTCAGCTATGGGCACCAGAAGATTAATCCACTGGCCAGTACAGCAGTCCCATAGTTCAATCATCTCTCCAGGAGACACTCGGCCCAGTCAAGTTGACAAATAAGATTCACTGTCACCAGCCCACATAGTGCAAAGCTATCCCGAGTCAGGTATATCCTGGTGACTTTCCAGGACACACTTAGAAATAATGTAACTACATTGATGAAAGACTACTTACACCTCTAAATAGTCCATACTGCATGATTGTCTTCAGAAACATCAAGAGAGGGGATGAACTGATTGGACACATTCACTGTGAGTCTGCTTCTTAATTTCTAGCAAAGACTAGTCCTATAGCTAGAATATCAGGGTGGTCGTTTTAAACACAGTATAGCCCACTAAAGTTACATCAAAAAAACAAACAAAAAATGTATACACTTACTTTACTGAAAAGACTACAATTGGAAATGATTGTTCCTTTAACAAGGCAAAGGATTTTTAAAAAGGCAGATCAATAGATACACAAGGCAAAATAAACGGGCAAACGTGCCATGCTTTGGAGCATTGGTGAAATGTGATCAAATGAACCATCTGGAGGACATTAGAATTAGAAGCTCTCTCCCCAGCGGTGCTGTGATCACTGGAGATGACGGAGCACAGCACACTCCTCAGTCTGCTGCCCACAAATGCTGTGTTAATACCGCACGCACCCTTTAGACCCATCCAACGCGCAAGATGAAAACCACAGTTCCAGACAGGAGAGGCAGGGGTCGTCAGCCTCAACAGTGGGATGCTAAGGACACACTAGAGGAAAGCTGAAAGATGCATGAGCAGACAGCAGGAAGGCACAAAGGTACGACACGCATAGGTTTATCTGGTAAAATAGGGCACTAGAGATAAAAGGTAGAAAGTAGAGCAGGACACAGAGGTGTATGAATATTAAGCGGCAGTGGCGATCGCCAAATCCATACAGTGATGAGGTTAAGTGGTCCTGTGTGCACCTGAGCGGCATGTACAGCAGAGTCAGCAGATGAAACCTGAGGCAGAGACATCAGGATCAAGTTGACTGAGAACATTCTTTGAGTTATCAAAGTAAAGCCCCTAAGAAACTGCTAAAAAGGTGTTGGCTTGGGAACAAGACTACCAATTTTCACAACCACTAGTTTTCTACTACCTGATTTTCTGAACTGTATTCGAGGATCACATTGAAAATAATCCTCTAGTTCCAGAGCTGATAAACTAGACGATAAATATTTTTGGCCTTGTGGGTGTCTGCTGCAGTTGTGCAACTGTCCTTGTAGCTCAGCAGACAATTCATAAACATATGAGTGTGGCTGTGTTCCCATAAAACTTTACTTACACAAACAAGCGGCAAGCTGACCCTTGACCTAGCCCAGTGATTCCCAAACTATGTACCACAGGATGGTCCAATATATTTAAAGGGTTTCCTCCAAAGAGGGATAGCTTCCATATTCAAAGAGTTTAAAAAGCAATAAATAATTTAACAATGTAAAAGAATTGCTTTACTCTTTGGCCTCACCCATCCTCTCGTGTGCTTATAAGCTGTTGAATACCTAATATGGAACTGATACACAGTAAACAACCTTTCTCCAGCTGGCTTGGATACGCTGGGGAAGCACCCAACTAGCACCGTCTCACAGCAGCTCATCCTCAGTGCAACAGACAGGGAAATAGGGTTATAATCTAATTCTCATCTCTGACTCAGTGAGAGGTAGTTACATGGCCATGCTACCTAGCCAGATGGTGTCCGAGTGGGACTGAACCCAGAGAGCCTGGCAGTATCCTACACATCAGAAGGTCAGCCACCTAGATGCCTGGATTCACCAGCCTTCCTGTCACTGGGACCACATACCTGATACCTCAACTTACAGGCAGAGAGGTTTACATAATGTGTTAGTTACTTTTCTCTCATTGGTGAGACAAAATACCCAACACCTCAAATTAAGGAAGGAAAGGTTTATTTAGCTCACAGTTTGTAGAAGTTTCAGTCCATAATCAGCTGACTCCAAGGCAGGGTGGCTTGGCAGAAGACCACAAAAGCAACAAAAGCAAGGGGGAAGAAGCAAGCCTCTTTTCCTACCTTATACTGTAAGCAGGCCACCCCTCCCCAGGGCGGGTATAACACTCACACCACTCCCTTGCCCACCTTTCCGGCAAGAAAGGGTATTTACAAAGCAAGGGCCCTCGCCCCCTGCTGTGTCAGTTACACTTCTAAATGTCTCAAGCCAAACCCACACAATAAATAACATGCAAGAGTGGTAAGGGGGCATCTTCTACACCCTAAGATGTATAACTGCTGAGTGACTTAGTTAAGCTTCTAGACTTCTCAAGTTGACACAATGTTTCAACCACTACACCCCGGCTCATCCTTTGTTCTGGCTTATGTATGGTGTCCTGTCAAAGCCTCATGTGGTGGGGGGCAGGCTTTTTGGAGCTAGCTAAATCTAGAGTTTCACTCATGGGGAGTGGGTTTTTTGGAGGCAGCCGAATCTAGTTTGTGACTGATTCATCGTCTATTGCTGGGATGCGTGGTGTGCATGCTACATCTATCCTAGGTTGGGTAGCGTGCACACAGTATAAGGGAGGAAGAAAGGCTTGCTTCCATCTCTTGCTCTTGCCCCTTTTGCTGTCCTGACTTCCACTGCCATGAACTGTTGCCTCTCTGTCTTGTGCTACCCTGCCTCAGAGCCAGCGGATTACAACTGAAACCTCCACAAACTGTAAGCTAAATAAACCTTTCCTCCCATAATTTTGGGGGTTGGTTATTTTGTCTCAGCAATGAGAAAAAGTAACCGAAACATGATTTTAGAAGTTTCGGTCCCTGGTCAGCTGGTTCCAAAGCAGAAACATCAAGGGAAAGGTAGATTAGCACTACTGCCATAGATACCTTCAAACAAGCAAATGTAGAAACTAGCAGACATTTAGTTGTAGGACATGACAGGTGAGACATCTACAATTTTTTTTCCAGTTTTTGGGTGATTTTTTTTTAAAGTTTGAAAGTATTTAGAGCTACGAGAAAGTGAGAAGAGTGTCTGCTCAGTCTCATCAGTGTGTGAAAACACTGATGTTGGCTACACTGGGCCATTCTGTGGGCCAAGATGGCCTCCACACATCTGTTCTCTCAACTTTGTCATACTCGCAGTCTTTGTACATAGACAACCTTCGCAAGCTCCAGTGTCCGGAGTATGAGCTTTCCTTCTTCAGCCAGCTCTACCTGCCTTTGCCTTTTGACCATGAGTACTTTTGCAGCTTACACTAATTGTGGCTGTACTAAAAATTTCCTTGGGAAAGTTACATATTATGAGAAAATACCTCTCCCCGATTGTCCCTTTATTTACCAATATTCATTGGTAGAGAACATCTGACACATTTATGGATTGTAGTATGTGTATTAAAAACATCATTGTAATTCCCTTGTTCCTAGTCTCATTAAATTTTTTAGATAGTACTTTGAAAGCCGGCATCAAATTTACGTGGTTTAAACAGAACCATTGCAAGCGCAGTGTAGTGCTTAAGTAAGGGTCTATTTTTGGAAATGACTTTTTTTAAAAGGTATTAAAAGTTAAAGTCCCTCTCTTGTTTGCAGGACCCCTGAAAGATATCTGTGTATGTGTTTTGGATTTAGAGGTTAGAACTTGCGTTACTTTGGGTTATCCTTTTGGATAGGGGAATGCTGGGAAGTAGTGAAATTGAACAGGTATCCCAGTGTCCAGCAGGGAGGTTCACCAGTGTGGAATCCAACCCTAAACTTGCCAGCAACCCCCAGCTGGGCTTCAGCTTCTGCAGAGGTCATTCCCGTCCCTCCTTTCCTCCCATCCCACTGGAGTGAGCCCGTTAGAGTGAGCTCAGGAGGATTTTATACTGTGTGTGTGTGTGTGTGTGTGTGTGTGTGTGTGTGTGTGTGTGTTCCAAAACAACCTGGCTCAGGAAAAGAGGAAGTGGCAGGAATTGCCCCAGCACAGCGTGACAGCTGCCCCATGGGGTACCAGTTATGCCCATCAGTTTAAGTCAAAGGAGAAGCGATGGGGAGCGCCTAGGGTGTGCCCCTTTGTTCCCGTGAACTTGTTCTGTGGTGAGGACAGCTTAGGGACTTCCTCCACCTGTGGCCCTGGTGCTGAGCTTGGCTTTTGTACCTTGGGGGTGCTCATGGCTCCAACAGGCAGCCTCCGCCAGGGAGGACACCGGAGGAAGCAGGAAGGGTGTCAGAGGGGGGCTGGCCCCGCCCCATGGGGCATTCAGATGGAGAAGGAGACGGGTGTGAATGTGTGGTAGGGTAGCCTTCGCTAGGTGGGCACCAAGGGCTTCTTGGAGCAGGTGCCCATCAGATTGAAATCTGAAGTCTGAGGAGTAGCTGAACCCAGAAAAAGTGTCACCTGGGGGCAGCGCTAGCGGCTTGTGCAGGAACACGAGTGTGTTCACATTCCTAGCAAACACATGCTGAGCCCAAAGTGGCTTTCTGGCCCTACACCCTCTGGGCTGTGTTCCTCAGGGCACGGCCGTGTTTTGTGAATGAATGATTCAAGCCCTAGCGTGATGTTATGAAGCTGTTGTATTTTCACGACGGTTTTCTTATCCCAGGAGTTTGTGCTCCCGTGTCCCGCACGTGAAAGGGAGCAGTGTGAAATTCTGCAGTGGCCCAGGAAGTGATGTTCGTGGTGGTGGATGAAGGGGACAGTCAGCGGCAGTGAGCCACATGTTGAGAAGTGAAATGTCAAGAGGGTCTTGGTGTATTAATAACTGAGACCTACTCTGCTCCATGTCTGTGTTAGATGCTTTGGGACATTTAAAGAGAAAACGAGATGTGATAGCGGGTGTGGCTCAGTGGTGAGTGCTTCCCTGGCCTATTCAAGACCCTGGGCTCCATCCTCAGGGCTGCCAAAAAAAATCGGAAAACAATCCGTTAGTGAAAGATGTGGCGTAACATTTAAGAACTGTAAACAGCATATTTTTTATTTAAAATTCGACAGACAATAATGAGATTATATACATATATGTATAAATGGTATATACTATGCTATTTCAGTGCACATCAACAATATGTTATTATCTAGTCAGGGTAATTGTCACATCCATCGCTGTACCTATTTGTCATTTCTTTGTGAAAGCAACATATTTTATGTGACAGTGTAGTGTATGGTAGAGTTACTGGTGAGCACACACAGCCATGTAAAGTGCTGAGGGGTGTGGGTGTAGTCCACAGACCTAGACAGTGCCTTGGATGAACCCATAGAGTGGAGAGATGCATTTGGGGTGAAAGATGCAATCTTCAGGAGGGGCCGCTGGCAGCCAGGGAACCTACAGGTCCCAGTGGTGCTGCTCAGGCGGGGAGGGGTGGGTGTCCTCAGATCTGCTTTCTGATCCCAAGCTGACCCAAGATGCCATCAGATCCAGTGTGAAGAGGGCATGCCGTATAGGTACCTGAACTCAGAAATTTATAAATATCCATGAGACCACATGAAAATGCGGAAACAGTCTTGAATCTGTTTCAGAATTAGAATGTTTCTGGTTTTGTTTTTATGAAAACTAAGCTTTCTCCTTTTCCTGTTTTAAAACTAAATGCCTAGATTGTTTCCCAATGTACCTAAGTGTTTTAGGAGGCCGCTTGATGTTTTTTGGAGTCTGTCAGTTGGGAGCTAAGTTAATTTTTTTGTTTGTTTGTTCTTTTTGTTTTTCAACAGGGTGAAAGGAAGCAAAATTCATTCATTCTTTGTTAGCCTGTCCAGTTCCATTAGGATCTGGCCGGGTTTGGAGATCAGTTAAGACTCCATCCCTCCTCTCCTCGGGTGGAAGTCTATCACAGGAGGCAGATGCACAAGAAACAGGGTATCTGGCATCTGTCACAGGCCTGCGTTGGGCTCTGTACCCAACACAGGAACAGTAGTAGCTCAGCCAACAACTCCATGAGGAGGCAGCCTGTCCACTAAGCAGATTATCTGCAGATGCATCAGAGTCATCCAGGGTCAAAGGGCTCTGAGCTGTTGGTTTAGGGATTTGTTTTTGGTGTCACCATAATAAATTTTGAAAGGATAGCTGGTAGGGTTGCTGCAGTGCAGAACTTTGCTGCCCATGGTCAGAGCTGACTTCCTGCCTACACTGAAGCTTCTTAGCATTGCAAGGAGTGAGCCCCAAGGCAGAGAGCCCAAAGCACACCCGGCTTCTGGGACCCAGGAATTGTTGAGGCAGAATTTCAGGCAGAATCCTGGGCATTGATGACTTTGGCTGGAATCCCAGGGGAAGGGAAATGCGGCAAGATGACTTCTGGTTGTACTATGGACATTGGAATTTGTCCTTACAGTACTTTTTCGTATTTTGATAGAATATTTGTTTAAAAAGTAGCCCCTGTGTTATTCTCTACAGAAGTCTGTGTGAGGTTTTGGCTGGGCCAGTTCCTTGTGAAACACCTTTGCTCTTTAATCTTAACACACCAGCCACCATGTCTTGTCTGATAGCAGAGCTGGTCTTAAGTCTCTCTGACGATAGGGTTCAGGATAATTGTGGGATTTAGTAACAGGGTGGTTTAAGGTGTGGAGAGAGTTGATTGGAGGTGCGGTAATCAGTGGTCTACGCATGTGTAATCAGTCTTCCTGTCTCCTCATAGGACCAGAGTCAGCTCGCTTTGTGGGTAGAATTTTGGCCATCTGACATTAAAAGGTCACCTTGTCCATGGGACACCTTCACAGACCCACATGAAGGGTTTGTGGTTTTAACAGAGACAGCCTTCAAGTCCCTGTAAAGAAACCCAGGCCATCATTAACATCCAGACAGGGCACATTATCTATGGAAAAGCCGTGGAAGACTAATGCTGTGTTGCTCAGCTTAGTGACCTCCAAAGTTAGGGACCTTTAGGGTCAGATTCAATGCAGGTTACTAAAAGCAGTTGAAACCAGGTGGTTTATTCAACTGTTCCTCAGTTTCACTTTGATCAAGAAGAAAGAAGAAAGACCCTTTCTTGTAGTGCTGTGAAATCAAGTTGTATGGAAGGAAACTCTTGAGTCACAGGCCCATTGGTGTGGACCAAGGAGAGGAGTATCAGGCTTGGCCCATCCTTGCAGCAGTGGTGGGCAGGCATCATGACGGGCACAGAGGAAGAATTTCCACTGAAAAGGAGGATGTATAGCAGGCAGAACCCACACATGTTCCCTGGGGCATGCAAAATATGGTAACTGCACCCCTGGAGCCCCCAGAAGAGGGAGAGGTGGGCAGAGCCAGCAGTATCTACAATTTATCTCCTTCTTCATGATAAAAGACTGGGAACTTTGAAATTATGGGCTCAGGTACTGCACTTCTCAAACTTTACAAAAATGTTAAATACTCAAATAACCAGGAAGAGTGAACTTGTGGCTTGGGGGATGGTGAGACAAGCAGTTAATTCCTGTCTCACGTAAAGAATGAAACTAGGAAGAATTTCTTCATTGCTTTATAAGGGAGGTCATTCCCTGAAGGGGATACCTGGAATAATTCTTGTGACATTTTCAGGCCACTGTGGGTAGGATGATTTTGCAAGCATACTTTCTTAGTGAGAGGGTGTACCTAGGGTTGCTTGGTAGTTTAGAGTGTTTGCATAGAAATACAGGTACAAAGACTGCATATCGGATGATGGCCTCATAAAATTGCATTGCCAAGAGATGACATGGGCATCTTAGTTTGTGTGAGTGCACTCTATGATGTTCATACAAGGGCAAAGTCCTACGGCCTTTTGCTTCTGAGAGTGTAGCCAATCTTTAAGCAACCCGGGACTATGCTTATTAAAGACTTCAGTGAAGAATGTGATGAATGATGTCTATGAATTTCCATGACGTGTAATGATGTTAGACTTTCCATGTTGCCGCAAGCACCTGCTCCAAAGGCTCCATCTTATTTCCAAGTTTTGTGCTTTAAAAGTTTTTTTTGCCATAAGTCCATGGAGCATTCTCAGTATTGGCAGAACATCACTGAAGAAAGATACATGCTGAGCCCCATTTTCTTTTATGTAAAATCATTTACTTCACCTCTGTCTTTACTTTTTATATGCCATCTTTTTCTTTTTTTCCATGTGGAGGAAAAAGCAATTCTACGCTGAGTTCGGACGCACCATTATCTCTCCCTGGAAAGCCAGGGCCATTAAGGTTAGATTTTAAAACTACTTTGCAGCTGCTTATGACTTCGACAGAAGGGAAAGTTTGGAGTCCAAACCATTGTTCAGTTGGTTTGGTTTTCTTTGTGGCTGACCATTTCCACCAGGCCATAAGTGCCCCAAGGAAATTGTGGAGCAGGTATCCTCTGAACTGTGTGGGCCTTCTGGTGACCCCAGAGAACCAAGACCTGGGCCTGAGCTGGCCTTCTGCTTCCATGTCTGGAGGGGTGACCCCCACCTGGCTTCATATTCAGCCCCTTTGCCCCCCAGTGCCATTTACTGAAAAAATTAGCAAATCTCTCACTGAAAAAAATATTCTTTGTAGTTAGTTTGGCTTCAGTGTGTCTTGAGCTGTCATGTAAAATGTAGGCAACTATCTGGGCATGTTGGTGTACACCTGTAATCCCAGTGACTTGGGAGGCTGAGGCAGGAGGATCATGAGCCTAAGCCCAGGGTATGTGCAACTTAGCAACTTGGAGAAACTCTGTCTTCAAAAGAAAAAAAAAAGGCTGGGACTGTAACTCAGGGCCCGGACCCTGGGCTCAATCCTGTACTGCCAAAACAAAATACAAAATAAGAGAAATGAAAACCAGTGCCTAAACCAAGAAGTCATGTAGTTCTCTCATGATGTTTGAGGGGTATATATATTTTTGTAGCCTGAAACAGGTGCCACCACATTGACTATGTATTGTTGCTGTGTTATCACTGGGTGTGGCAGTCTCTCCTGTCCAACTTGATTCTGAAATGGTGTTTGAAGTTTGTTCAGTGGAGTTTTAATTTGTATGACTGTTGCTTCACATTGTGGACAATAAAGCACCTAGATTTCCTTTTCAGATGCAAAACATATGATTTATTTTCTTTTACAGTTTGATCCTTTTTTTGTTTCCAAATAAGATGACTCATGCTGCAGGAGACATCGAGGTTATTCAGCCTCAGGAATTACTAATTAGCATGTTAAGTAAGCAGCTAGTATATTCTACACATTTCTGTGTGACTGCTCCTTCAGTTTGCAGAGGCTACAGCCATGCAGTGCTGAATTTTCATTCCTCATTGATCTTCAGCTCCCAGGGGACTCTGGGGTCCTGGAGCTCGGGTTCCCCAGAGAATCCTAATTTCTGCCCTTAGAAATGCTGTAAATTGTGTGCTCTTCAAGGAGAACCTGACTGTGCAGAGATACCTTGCTGCTCTCCCTCGATGGAGCCATCAGACCTTCCAAATTCACAGCACTTGTCTTATTCCATCTGTAGGGCTTGGTTCAAATCAGAGATTGGTTAATCAGTGTCTTACTACAAACTTTCCCACAAGTTCAAAATTCCTCCTTAGTTTTCCTTTTCCCCTTTAGTTGTATTCAGAGTATATTAAGCTTACATTTGGGAAATTGCTCACTTTCGTTATTCTCATCCTTGTTTTCTTACTGGATGCGGTGCTCACCCATCATATTTCTGAAGGGCCTCTCTATGGTACAGGGAGGGTAGTGATGAGGACTTTAAACAACCTCAGTGGACTCCTCAGCTTTCAGAGCATTTAAAAGCAAATTTCAATTTTATCTATATATGTATGTATGTGTGTGTATGTATGTGTCCACCTACTCATCCATCCACCCATCCATCCACTCATCAATCCACTCATCTGTCCACCTATCTATCCATCCATCCACTCATCCACCTACACATCCATGTACCTATCCATCCCTCCTTCAGCCACCTATCCATCCATTCATCCACCCATCCACCCATCCACCCACCCACTCACCCACTCATCCATCCACCCATCCATCCATCCATCCACTCATCCATCCACCCACTCACCTACTCATCCATCCATCCACCCACTCATCCATCCACCTACTCACCTACTCATCCATCCACTTACCCATTCATCTACCTGTCTTTCTCAGGTACTACGTGGCTTGGCGCCAAACACTCCATCTCTTATGTCGGCTTCTAAAATGGGGATAATTATTTAATGATGAATGAAGTTTGGTTGATACTGATAATGAATTTTTGCGGGCCAACAACATATATTTCCACATGTTTTAGTAGTAGCTACTGATTTTCTTGCCTTTTGTACATTGGACGGCATTGATTTTTAAGAACTGTATTTGGGGAACTGTTAAACGGAGAGGGAAAGGGCTGGAGTTCCTAGTCATCTTGTGGGATCTGTGGAGTGCCTTGATTGGGTTGCAGCTGCTCTGACACACCACCCGTCTCTCCAGAGCCCGCAGGATTGGCCTCACCTTTGCATACCTTGGCACAATTCCAATCCTGCTAGGTGATAGGCCTGTCCGCTTTGCTGCTTCTTGAAGTATCTCTAGGAAGACATGCACTATTAAGTCTAAGTAAATAATTTAAAATTTATATTTGGAGATCCAACCAATCAGATTATTTTTGGTGATGTCTTCACAACTTTGCCCTGTGTGTGTGTGTGTGTGTGTGTGGAGAAAATCACATAGACTGTGTTTTCATTCCTCTTGGTCTCATTTCCTCCTCTTCCTACCCCCCAAATAAATACACAGGACAGAGGCCCTGAGGTGTCACACTTGAGAATAGGGACAATGGAGCCACCCTGCTTTGAATGCTAACCTGGCCCTGACACGTGGGCACGTTACTTAATTGGCTGTGCCCAGTTTCCCAGTCTGTAAAGGGGGTAATGACCATCCCTACTTCCCGGGATTACATTGGGACTATAGGAGTTCTTCTGCATGAACTACTGGAGTGCCTGGCACATCATAAGCTCTTTATCATTGTTGGTGATGCTCACGGTCACAGTGGAATGGAAGCAGATGGTAAGTTTGGGAATGTCTTACCTTTTAAAAGTGCTTTCAGTGTTGTGAAATGTATGCTTGTAAGTAAGTGTGCTAAAAGCAAGGAACCAAATTCATGACTTGTTGTTTGTTAGTTTCCTGTGATTTGATGGAGTTGCCCAACTTGGAAACCTCCTTTTTGTAGCTGTAAAACAACTAAGGCTCTTTATTGAGCTCACTGGTGACTTATCTCAGGGAGCTGGAGCAAGAGTTCCCTGGACCTTGAGTTGCCAGTTGCCCGCTACCTGGCACCCTGCCCATTGCTGCTAATTCGGTGCCAGGAAGGAGACCAGAGTGGGGCAGCTCACCTCCTGTGCCTAGCACGAGCTTCACATACTTGAAAGGGCGATTTTGAGCTCATTTTTCTTCTTGTTCTTCATAGTGGTGTGAGAAGTCAAGAGTGTATCTACAGTAGAGCCTGGCAGATATTCCAGGATCTTTGCCATCAGCTTCTGTGGCCCGAGGGAGATGATGGTTTGCTGTCCTTGGAAACCCAGAAGGAACTACTATTAGTCACATCTTTCCCCTGACCATACCTTTGCACTCCTTAATAGGTGAACCTGCCCCAGTGACTGAGTCATGAGTCCTGACCTCTGAGGCAGGGCTAGTAAGCAAACTGAGTCATAAATTGTTTATTATTTTGGTAACTGAAGCTGGAGTGCCCATATCAAACCATGTTAATAGTTACGTTATCTTAACGTACTTGATGTTGCTCATCAATACTGCTGCAAATTGAAGAATAAAACAATTGTCTTTGTGCGGTAGAATGTTCCAGTTATATTTAATGGGAAAATATTCTTTTACTCTTTTTACTATTGCAGAAGAGAATATTCCACTGAATAACGGACAGTTCTAGAATGAAGCCTTGTATTTTTATGATACCAGAATAGCTTTCTTTATGTAGATGAACATTAGACAGCCCAAAATATTAGCTATTTCCATATAATAAACATTTCAAACTTAGGAAAAAGCCAACTGGATTGTTCTCAGGTAAAGAACAGGAATATACAGAACCACATGTAACTGCAAAGGGAGGCTGAACACAGTCACAAGATGTAAATCAGTAACTGTTAAAACAACTATGTGAAAGTTGTTTCCGTGGTTTTTGTTCACATAAAGTAGGATGTAAAAACTGGACACTTGTGTCATTCAGGATGGTAAATAGATTATTGTATTTTTCCACCTTTAAAAAGAATTGAGACAGTCATTTATGATCTGTAGACTTTGCTTTTATTCTGTATAATCTCAAGCATAAATTGCGTTATTCTTAAAGAACGGAGATACAGAACTAAGACATGGTGTTTCCTAGAATGTACTGCATTTTCTGGATCAGAAGGTCTTGCTCCTAAGATGTATACTTGGTTCAAAATGATACAAATACACTACATATTACTGTACTAATTTATACTTTTAAACATTCTGTCAGGAGACTCTGCAGCAGGCCTTTGTTATCTGAGGATAGTTAGAACCAGAAAAAACTTGCTTGAAGTAATCCACTTAAGTGGGGACCAAGATTTCACAAAACTATAATGAAAAAATGCTTTTGGGCATTATCTTGAAAAGTAAACTGAAAATATATTTATTTTAGCTTATATTTAACAAAATTTAGGTGATCTATTTTGATGGTAGACAGCTTTTAGAATGAACAGGAGAAATACCAAATGTTGATTGTTTTTAAGTTTTTTGAATAATGTTTCAAAAATTCTCCTTAAATGCAAAATTAGAATCTGTTTCTTTATATCCTCTACCCATTGGCCATAAGTCTGATTTGGCTAAAACAGTAGAACAATATGAGTTTAAATATTTTTCCTTTAACTATAAATCCAGTTATTATATTGTAGTACTTTCTATATCGCATTTGACATTTCTATCACATCATAAAGATGACTAGTACTATATTAACCAAAACATTCAAGGTCTTCGTCATTTTCCTTTAAGTTTCCTAATATGAAAGTTATTCTTGAAACCCCACTATTACCACTGACTTTTAATTTTTCTGTTCTTTTTTCCTGTCTAACTGCTTAGTCTCCACTTGCCATCATTTTACCCATTTTTGGGGAAATGCATTAATGTCATTTTATTAGCCTCATACGATTCTATAAATTTTTGGTCAGGATTTGCAATTTCACTCTTAGGTAGATGTACATCTCTGTGTAGGCGAACAAGCCACTCACAGACAGGATCGGGCTTAGAGGCTGGTGATACACAAAGATGGATTTTTGAGTGGAGATTTGGTTTTAAAATGGGCAGCTATTAGGAAGTATCTCAGTGTTTTCTAAAAACTTGTAACTGTAGTGATTTGGATTATGAATACTTGGCTGACAGGGAGCCCCTTAAGTTTTTGTATGAATCCATTACCTTGTAGTTCAGTAAAAACCAGTGGGGAGACCCCAATGCTAGTCTTATCTCTGCCAGTGGGTTCCATGTAGTCATGGACAACTGGTGTTTTGTTTTGTTTCGTTTTTGGCACACATTTACTTACTGTGAATTGAAAAGGTTAGGTGGGAATCCCTCTCTTTGAATAACAATGTTTTGTGATTCTGTACTACCAGATATTTTAGACCGATCGAGAGCTATATCATTCTGTTTTCATATAGTTCTAGAATTTAGCAGACATTGGCCAACTCCTTATTTGATCCATCTCCCCCATATAATATTTATAATATATATATATACTTACATATTCTCTCTCTCTGTTTGCTTATCTTTTGTAGTTTAGGTAGTAGCCTCATCCATGTGCAGCCATGCTTTTGGTAAGGTTGTAATCAGCCCTTTCATAGGGTTTTACATTCCACACTTCACATCATTTCTAATGGCTGACCACCCATTGAGCAGACATGTTTTAATACACTTAAATATATCCTGCTGAAGAGGCATTTTAGCCACTTCACCGTGGGCGGCTCTTTGGGTGGACAGTTCCTGCCAGGTAGCCCAGTTCTCTGTGCACTTCCGTACTTGCCTGTCTTTTGACACCGCAGTACACCGGAAGAAACAAACTAAGGCGAGTGCCTGGTTCAGTGAAGCAAAGGGAGGAGCAGAGGCAAATCGTAAGAACACTGCCTGCGCTGCTGCCAAGCACAGGCAGGCAGACTGAGATGCTGGGATGTGCGGGAGGCAGAGGAAGACTGAGACAGGAGCCCAGATGGGTTCTGAACAGCCCTCCCACATGCAAGGCTGACCTGCCACACCAGTGACACCTGAGACTTGATCGCATGGAAGACTGGAGACCTTTGGCTTCTGAAGTTGCACTGGTCCCAGCAACAGCCTCCTCTAGACAATAAAGCAGTCAGTCATCCTCAGGGAGAAAAGTCTCCAGACAGGCCCACAGCGCAAAGCATCCACAAACCTGAATTAGCTAACGCTATGTTATTAAAAACAGCAGCAGTCTTCATTTTTATGCAGAATCTTTTCAGAGTGCCCTGGGGGGAAAATAGTTTGTTCTGTTATAATTAAATTTGCTGCCTCTTCTGCGGATAAAGGAAACATAATTGACACTTTCCCCTTCTAGTGCCTAGGGTCTCTTGCTCTGTGGATCTCCTGTTGCCTCCTCTTTGGACGTGGGTAATTTTTTTGCAATGTTTGTTACACAAAGGTCACCACAGTACTGAGGTGGGTGTTGGGCAAGAAAGGAAACTTTGCCTTGCACAAGTTTGGGTAACTTGGTTATTAGCAGGAGCTAAAAGCAGACACTTCAAGTGAAGCCAGGGTAAAGTGGATCTAAGCAAGACAATTTTAGTCACAATTTAAATGATCAGATAGAGACTGGGGTGTGTAGCTCAGTGGTGCAATGTGTGCTCAGAATGCTTAAGGCCCTGGGTTCCATCCCTGGCACCAAAATAAGCAAACAAATAAATAATCCAATAGCAAAGATACTAGAGAAGTATGGAACCTGTGTGTCAGATTCCAGTTCTACGTGCTAATGCAGAGGGCACCAAGGAATATTGATAAAGTAGGAGGCAGTTCATTGTTTTCATAGGCTAATTCCAGGTCAGACCAGTTCATCACATCTTGCTTTTTTTTTTTTTTTTTTTTTTTTTGCGGTACTGGGGATCGAACTCATGACCTTTCACTTGCCAGGCAGGCCACATCTTGCATTTGTGGGTTTCGGCTTTGGAAGTTGCACCCTGTACTTTTTAAAACCTGTTGTTTTTTCTCTTCCTTAGATTCTGGTGACATTGGAGACTGGTTGTTTTCCAAAAGGAAAGGAGAAGCCCATGAAAGGATGAATTCTCTTTGAGTTTCATTTAACAGGATAAAAGGTAATTATTGGTGGTTTCAGAATTTTGCCCTACATCAGGGAGGTCAAGAGCAGTGGTAGCGAATTAGCACAAGGCAGTGCTGTGGGTCAGTCACTAGCACTACTCTGATTTAGTTATGCACCTTTGAAAAATTCTTAAATAAATCTTCCATTATACTTGAGAATTAAGGTGTTACCTATCTAAGGCTCCTTTTCTTCTTTCTCCCCTTCTTTCTTTCCTTGCAGCAGCCTGGGGGATCAGACCTTGCCCACCTTATGCAAGCGCTCTACCATCCTCAGCCCTGAACTTTTACATCCCTGTAACTGTCTTCCACATCTGTTTTGTTTTTCCCATAGTTAGAGAAAGGACATGAGAGTTTCTGAGATATAAAGTGACAAAGTATAGGGCGATGTTTTAATCACACCTAGGGCCTATGCATGCATGCAAGCCCTCTACCCCTGGGTTATACCCCCAGCTCTCACATATATTTGATAAAACTTAATAACCAGGTTCCCTGATCTAGCTCTTCTAAGGCCCACCACAACTAATGGTTTCACCTTGACACAATCACGTATTCCTCTGTCTGTGGGATGGCAGGACACTTGGTAAACAGGAGAGGAAACACTGTGGTTTTGGAGGATGTCTGCCCTGTGGCCAATAGATACTTCATTCTATAATGACATACTTGAGTTTTCACAGAATATTTATTTATTTTGAGACAGGATTCCGCACTGTAGTCCATACTGAACCCAAACTCACGATCCTCTTGCCTCAGCCTCCCAAGTGCTGGGATTAAAGGAGGGTACCACCCTGCCCTGCTCTTAACAGAAGTTTCAGACGCTTCTGTTTTCCTCACCTTTCTCGTTCCAGGAAGAGCTATTTTTCCTCCTTCCTCTTCAATGCACTGTCACTTTGTCCTTGCCTTATGTGATCGCTTTGGTTCCTTTTATTCGTGGTGTGTGGAAGGTTATCTCCTCAAAATCACTAGACAATAGCTCCAGGGGGAGCAGCATTTCTTCCTGTTTCGTTTGTATTTTTTGCCCCGCGTCATGGCGCTCAGTGTCCGTTTACTGCAGGAGCTCACCGAGCCAGCTCCCTGACTTAGGGGAAAGTTCCTAGAGGACGGGCCAACCCCCTCCTCCACACGTGACTCCCTCCTGCGAGGCAGGGCTCTGGCCACCTGCCTGCCTGTGGGTGTGGCATCTACAGTGGGCTCTCAGAAGGGCTGAGGGAGGCCTGGAAGAGTCTTCCCGGGTGCTCAGGGACAAGACCCCTGGGCAGCAGAGGCCAAGGCAGTGTGCGCAGGCCCCTCCCAGGAAGCCCTGGCTGGCTGGCTGCGGTGAGAGGGGGACAGGAAGGGCGTGTGCTTCTTGGTACAACTGAGCCTTCCCCTTCGGTCAGGTCTGAGGGGAAATGTGCCGAGAGAGTCACGTGGGGACGGAATGTCTGTCCCCGCGGGGCCGAAGGGGACCCCTGAGGTTCCCCTTCCGGATTCTTTAGGTCCCCTGCCTCTGTGGAAATGTGTGAATGCCACAAAGGAGACCAAGCAGTCTGCAGGATGCGCTGTGTGATTCCTGGCAGAGGAGGAAGGAGTCCAGCTGGGGAACAGTGGTTCTGATGACCTAATGAGGCCTCTGAGTGGGCGCCCTGGGGGAAGCTTGGCGTTTCTGGTTTCCTTGCAGGTGAGTGGAATGAGGAGGTAGGCAGGCAAGCATTTCCTCTGCCTGCATGCGGGCAGGTCTCTAGAGAAGGAAATTTCAGATACAAGGGATTTCACAGTAAAGTGTACTAAGCCTTCTTGTTAGCTGATGAAGGCCTTGCACGGTCAGAAAGATGCACATTTTATGGAACTATGAGCTTATGTTCTCCTCCTCTTTTTCTGTCTCTCTCTGTCTCTCTCTGTCTCTGTCTGTCTGTCACATACACACACACACACACACACACACGCAATTCCAGCTGTCGTTCTAATGCCTTTGCGTGCTGGGCTACACGCCATTTCTCTTCATCCTCACTTTATTCTCTGTTGTGTCACAGGCTGCCAGTCTGTCCCGTGTGCGCTCCTGCATGTGGTCAGTCTCGCCTTCCAGACTGTTCTCTTACTTGCTGCCCACACAGTTCCATCCCCTCTCCACAGCCACCAATCTCAGCCCCACTCTTTGCAGTGCCCCTTGCGGGTGACACATGTTCCCAGCAGCTTTGCTGGTCTTTCTGCTCTTCCCCACCTGTAGCCACCTTGCTTCTTACGGCTTCATTTGCCTGACGGCAGCGCTGGCCGGCTGTTTGTGAAGCCAGCCTAGCAGAAGTGACAGTACTGCCACCTTCTCCCTCCTTCCCACTTCCCATGCTAGGACTGATTTGCACTGAACCCTGTTACCTTCCTAGCACATGGCTGCACTTTTTATAGTGTGAATCTTTGGCCCAGTGTAATGTCCAGAGGCTCAGCACGGCACACTGGCCCTTTCTGACGCAGGCGCCCATCCTCCAGCCTGCTCGGTACGTGTTCTAGGCCCGTGTGATTTCTGCCAGCTCTCCCCAAATAGCAGTCTCGGTCTCAGCCTTGTAGCCTCACATTCACACTCACCCCGAGCACCTCTCCCTTCTTAAAGACGCCTTGCAGGTGCTTTATCTGAGAAGCAACTGGAGCAGGCATGGGAAGCAGGAGCTCCTGCCAGGCTAGTGAGGTGATGGTCAATTTCAGCCAGACGGGCTCCTGTGGAGCTGCACTAACTCCCCAACCTCGAGCACCTAATGCACAGATGTTTAAAAAGTCCCAGCTTTCTGATGCTTGTTCTGTGGCTCTTTCAATCTGTACTCAGTGGATTTTGTTTCGGGTTATTGTTTTGCTAACCAAATACTCAATAAAGAAGTCCCATGTGCTGCAGAGGGCAAGAAAGCCTGCAGATCGAAGCTCCCTGTCTCTCAAACCGTGGCTCCGGTGACTTTATTCATGGCTTCTGTTCTCATAAGAATGTGCCCTATGTCTTTCCTACCTCATCTGAAAATGTTTTAATTTTGTGGAGAAGTTAATTTCCTCCATTACCTACAAACATCTATAAACCCAGGTATTTTTAATTTTATGTATGAGCTGCCACCAAAAAAAAAAAAAAAAAGGCCAGGAGATGGTGATGCCTTCAGCCTAAGTCACATTAATAATACTCTAATGACACTACATGTGCGAAGGGACTGCAGAGAGGAAGGTGCAGCAAGGGGTTTCAGTATCCCCATTTCTCCCTAGGCTGCTTTTATATTCAGTTATTTCCTTCTGGACAAACGCTTCTTCTCCATACTCCAGGTTAGCTTGATGAGCAGGTGGTATAACCCAGGGCCTGGCAGGAATGAAGCCCTGGTTCCCTCCCCAACACCCCAAAACAGAACAGAACAAAAGATTGGCTTGTGGTGCAGTGCTGACCACGGCTCTTCCAGGGTACGGCCTTCAGCCCCAGATGCAGGCTCTCCCAGGTTCCAGACTCCCTGTCCCCCAGACCAAGGGGTGTTGTCCTGGAATGGAGGTATGGGAGACCCATTTCATTTGAGCATTTCTTCACCCTGGATCGAGGGCCCCTCACTGCAGAGGTCTTCTGTTGTTTTGACTTCTGAGAGGTAATGGTAGAGCACCAGATGGGAGAGTGTAGGCGGGAGCAGCAAATGTGCATGTGCGTCTGGTGTGGGAAGCAGGACAGGGTGAGCAGCAGTGCTCACCAGGGAGGGCTGTCTCTGTCCCTGTCCCTCTGTCCTGGTGCAACTAGGTGACTGATGAGCATCTTTCCCTTTGGCTTGGAGTTTTGCCAGTGCCCACAGAACAAAGCCGGAGAATAGAAACCCTCTGATGTCTCTGGCCTGGATACGTCACTGGGGGCGGAAAGTGAGCAGTGCATCTCTGTGGCAGTTGTGTTCCCAGGTTTGGGGTGGCCCCCAAGCTGAGGCTGACCAGAAGAAGAGAACTGATAGAACCAAACACTGGGGTTCTTCGATACTCACATGGGGAGTGGCTCAAGACAATTCAGGCCCTGTAGTTGTTTCTTTTTCCCTAAGTTTATAGTATATAAGTTGAAATTTTAACATGGCCACTATTAAATCGCAGCTATTAAATACTCCCTGGACCCAGGTACTTAGTTCACCTTTAGTTTGAGATGTTCCTAAGCTTAACCATCTCAGTGTGGTAGACAGACAGACCTGGGAAGAACCATCGTGTTAGTTGCGTCCAAGCGTCACAGGTGTGCGCCAGCAGGAACAGAGCACTGGAAAATCTGCTCCATGTGGCCAGATGGGTGCTACAGCTAGGCCAATGCCAGCTGAAATGTAGTCCTCTGTGTGGCCAAGAGCTGTTGTCAAAAACAGAAAAGCTGGCTCCATTTCCTTCAAATCAAAATCCAGCCCAGTGCTCCCAGAGCCAGCTGCCCGGTCCCCTAAGGTGAGCTCTCAGGACCCAGGCTGACCTTCTGTGTCCCAGAGAAGCCTGCCAAACCCTTGTGGTTTGCTCCAGTTACCTTTTATTAGAGGAAATCTCTGCAAAATTCTTTGTACGGTCCCAGAAACATTTTATTATCACAATAAAGTATCATCATGGCGATGTAATCACAAGGCTTTCTAAGCTGTCTTCACAGAGGGTATGACAACCTCCAGTTAGCAGGTACCTGTATCTAGCAAGATAGACAGCAGTTGGGCTTGGGGCTAGGGAAGAAAACTTAATGGTAGAGCACATGCTGAGCATGCATGAGCCCTGGGTTCTTTCCAAAGCAACAAAAGGAAGAAATCTTCACTCTCAAGGATTTATATCACATGTATATGTGTGTATGTGCCGTCCACCCCACGTTCCTATTATTTGGACTTAAAAGAATGAACGATCATATTCTTGGTATGACTGAAAGATAAAGTGAGTCTAGATTTTTTTAAAAAGTTACTATATAAAAGACATGTTTGCATTACTTCCCCTCAAAATAGTACCCCCGCCTTGTTTCAAACACATTCATCCCATCTTCTTACCTCTTTCCGAAGCAGTTGTGAAGTCCTCTTTCATGAATGTCTTTAGTTGCTCTCTCTCAGCTGCCTTGATGTCCTGAACTGATTCAAAACATTTACCTTTGATGGTTATTTTGACTTTGTAGAAGAGCCAGAAGTTGCACAGTGCCGGGTTGGATGAATAACACAGATGAAGACACATCGTACTGTTCTTATGAACCTGCCCTTCTGATGGATGGCACTGAGAAATGGTGGTCACTGTATTCTTTATCACACCTTGTAAAGACACTCACAAAAAAGGACTTCCGGAACTGCTTCAGAAAGTGGCCAGGCTGATAGGATAAGTGTGTTCAAAGCAATTTGTGAGGATTAACAGTAATGTGTCTTTTGCTGTAATGAATGTTAAAACATGTGGTCTGACCATATTTGTTGGTCACACCGCACATGTTTAAGCAACACAAACATAGCAACAGGATGAGGCTGCATGCATCTTGACTATAATTAACAAGTCTTTTGGTATAACAAACCTCTTGGGCAGCGTGGTTGAATGCCTCACTCGAAAGGGACTGAATTTTTCACTGGAGAGTGGACGGCCAAGAGAAAATCATTACAACTTGAACAGTTGAGGGCAAGGAGATGGGGATGACAGGCAGGACAGGGCAGCTTGCTCTGGTGGAGACGGTGGGGGGAAGGTATGTGCCCCTTGAGGCACTAGGGGCCTGCTGTGTGTGGGAGTAAGTCCTAGCAGATATGATGACTGTTTCTGGGAATCGCAGTCTTCCAATTATCCTTTGGCATTGTGCATGTGACCTGGGCCCTTTGGCCTGACTGCTCTAAAGATGTGTGTGGTTGGGAGAATGGTGTCCCACCCTGTCCAAAGATGTCCACATCCTGAGCCACAAAAGCTGGCTGTGTTAGATTACATGGCAGGAGGGAGCTGTGCTTGATAAGGGAGGACCATCTTGGGTTTTGCAGTGGGACTAGTGCAATCAGAGAGCCACTTTGAAATGAAGAAGGGGTCAGGCGCATGGAGAGATGCATGTGATGACAGTGTCTATGGCCCTTGTTGCCTGGAAGTGGCATGAGCCAAGGAACACAGGGGGCCTCTGGGAGCTGGGAAGGGTGGGAGGATGGATTCTCCCCTGGAGGTCTAGGAGAAATGTGACCTTGCTGAAACCTTTATTTTTAGTCCAGCAAGACCCATGTCAGACTGAAAACTTCAAGAACTATAATCATTGTGTGTCGTTTTAAGCCAAGAAATGTATAGTGATTTGTTCCAGCAGGCCATAGTAAACCATGTAATGTGGAAATCTGTCTTTGTTTTGGAAACATGAAACCCTGCTAGCTATTTACATAATGCAATTTGGAAAGTTAAAGAATATAAATAAGCCAAGAGTGAATATTGTCAAAATTAATTCAAGTTTTTCTGAGCTAATTTATTTCACCAGCATCAGGGCAGGAATGTTGTTTCTTCACTTCTATATCTTTACTGCCTAGATCACCGCCTGACTCATCTGTGCATGCAAAAACCAAAGTATCTACTTTTTAAAAGAAATTTATTTTATGCAAAAATATGCCATTCTTATTGGAAATGTTGAATTCAGGCTTTTGTAGACAAAGGATATTTTACATTTTCATTCGGAGATGAGAGTCTTGGTTGGAGATCTAAGTTGAATTAAAGAAAAACTCATTGTCACGAGTCGAGCACCTAATCTGAAAAGATCCCATAAATCTGCAAAATCTGAAACTTTTGAAGCGTGATGCCAGCACGATTGAGGTAAATTCTACATCTGGCCTCATATAATATCACAAACAAAACACAGGCACACTAAAACTACTTGGAAAATTATCTTCAGACTGTACATACAAGGATGTATGTGAAACATAAAATGAGTTTTGTGTTGACTAGGGCCCCATGATACGTTGTTATATATAAGAAAATACAAAAAAAGAAAGAAATTAAAAATCTGAAAATAGTTCCAAGCATTGCAGATAAAGGGATATGTGATGATTAATCTTCACTGGCAACTTGATTAAATTGGAAAGCGCCTAGGAAACTAGGAAAGCACACTTGGGGTGTGTTCGTGATTGGTTCCAGAGATGACTGACATATGGGACAGCAAATTGCTGGGAGAGACCTCTGTGAATGTGGGCAGCACCATCCAATAGGGAGGGGCCCAGAGGCAGCACGGAAAGGAGGCGAAATCCCACAGGGCGGGCTCCAGTGGTGGCTACTGCCTCCTGGCGGCCGTGATAGGAGCAGCGTGTCCCACCGTGATGCTCTGCCGCACCACAGGCCCAGCGACAGGAGCCAGTGACCACGGACTGAAACTTCTGGGACTGAGAGTGAGAGAAACCCTTTCCTAGGCGTGTTTGTCACAGCAGCAAAACCAAACTCATGATGCTCAACCTGAACTTCCTGAAGCTCTGGGAACCAGTGTCTGCACACGGCTGAAGTCTTAACACATCCTTTACTTCTTCAATAAAACCGCTATAATAGATAGCACTCTGCAACTTCAAATTGATTTTAAAAAGAAATTTTTTTTGTGAGATTCCATTTGGGAAATTTCTAGTATCTGCGACTTTATTATTAATATATTATTAGTTTACTAATACTGATGTATCTCTTCACTCAGTCTCCAAAGCAGTCTTTGCCAAGGTCCTGGTATGCGCCAGGTCTGAGGAAACGCCGGTAAATGAGATACGGCGTTTACCCCAGAGGAAGCCGTATTTTCAGTGGGAAGACAGAGGGGGTAGATTGTGACAGTGTGAAGTAGCCAGTGTTAAACTCGCTTCAGTTGCCAAGAGGAGGGAACTGCCAACTCCGTAGGGAAGAAGTGGTGGCAGGCAGGGGACATTTGCATCAACTAGTAAAGGACCATGAGGAGATAAGCAAGGAGACACGCACTAACAGCTACTTAATACAAGGCACTGTTGGGGCTAATCCTTTCCATTTAATTTTTATCCTGTGGAAAACTGTATCCTAGTTAAGTAACTTTGCAAAGGCACACAAAGTAGGGTTTCTCATCTTTGTCTCAAGCATTGTTGGTTTTAAAGCTGCAGAGCAGTGGTTGGCACATTTTTCCTGTAAAGGGTCAGATAATATTTCCTACTACAGCGGCCATATGGTCTCCTTGTAATTATTCAGTTGTGCCTTGGTAGCGTGAAAAAGCCGTAGGTAATATGAGAATGAACGAACACATGTGTTTCAATAAAACTTTATTGATAGGAGTCAGTCCTGTGCTGGATCTGGCGGGAAGGCTCAGCCTGCTGCCCTTGTTCTAGAATAGCAATGCAAGTGCCATTTTGTTTTGGAATTTTCTTTTGTTTCAACCCGTGAGTTTCATTAACTTCTCAAGTGAGTCAGTGATGACTGGATTTTGTCAGTGACAGTCTCAGAATGTATTCTAGAAGCTTACAGAGAAATGACAGCAGACTGGATTAATAACAGAGATTCAGACTGCCCCAATTTTCCAGCATTTCACATCATCGTGGTTAATGTTTAACAGACCTCTGAGAAATCCAGATATAATACATCTTTAGGTCATTACAGAGGAGTCCAAAGAGAAAACCACACTAATCTAGTCTTGGCAGAGGGTTTGACATTGCGTGGGTATGTGTTTTAATTCTGAGGTTTTGGAAACAAGAATAGAGACGATTTTTCTGGAGCCATTGGGAAGAAATAAGGTAAATAACCAGACGGGTGACTGAGAAGCAGCTTAGCCTATAAAGCCCTAATCCTGCTTTCTTCTGGAAAAAGATAGAAACAGCTGGTTAGTGTAACAAGGAGAGACTATGTGAAAGCAATTCCCAAGTCCAGATTAGAAAAAAGAATATATCTCAACATCTTAAATCAACAAGCCAGAAAAATCTGTCTTACTAGCCAATACTGTGGGAAAAGTCACTAAATTCAGAGATTTGAGTGAGGAATTCTTTAGAGTAAAACAGCGAATTTTTTTTTTTAAGACAGATCTTTCCAGGAGGCAAACCTAAAAGATACAGTGTGGCGGAAAAGCTGGAAAACCATTAAGAGACTTCGAAAATGTTACTTAAAGGAAACCCTGGATAGCAATTTAACTCAGTTCTGCTGGCCTTACGTGACTAAAAGGGGATTTTACTCTGGACTGATAATGAAGACTTGGATAAGTCATATTTATTTGGGGGAACTAATTTCTTTCGAGTAAAACCTTTAAAAAATTAAAAGCAGATGAAGTTTATAAGATAGTTTCAAGTTTGGATGGTTCCAACTGGACTGAAACATTTTCTCTTGAGTTAGGAATAGAAAAAATGTGAGTCGAAGCCTGCGGTCTCCAGAGGTCCCCACGCATGGTATTCCAAAGTGCGTTTTGATCTGGTTCCCCACCAGACTCGGTGCTGGTGCTGTTAGGGTGGCATTGGAGGAAAGAGAAGAAAGGATAGAAAATACGGGAGTTGCTAACTTCTTGGAAGAAGCACATGTTAGCAGGCTACAGTTTCTCCAATCAAAACAATTTAAACTTTGCCTTGTGTTTTGAATCCTGGGCACGAATCTTGTCTTAGAGGAAACAGATGTGATTCTGGGTTGTGCGTAGCACCTCATCTTGTGGAAGCTGAGCTTTGCTGGGCCTCCCGTTTGCACCCCACACTAACTTACAGGCACCCAACCTGGTGTGGCTGTACATTTGTGTGTTGCTTCTGGCCTTTTGTAGCTAGTTGTTATTTTGTAACATGCATATAAATCTTAGCACAGAGAAGAAAATAAAAGCAGATAAACGCTTTAATATGAGTTACACCAAACCACCTGAGTTTCCCTGAAACTTTAACATGCAAACTTATTGGATGTTTTTATAATTTGACTTCTCTTTCACCAAGGCTTTTAATAATGGAAATAAAAGTATCTGTGCTCTGTACATTCTTGTTGACATTTATTTGTTTTAGCAAAAGTTAAATAAAGGGGATCTTCAACGCACGCCACTCAGTGTATTTGATGAAGCTTTGCAGCTTTGCTAACTTTGCTGGAAATCTTTGTTTCCTGGAAATTTCAGCGACGGAAGCGTGTTAGTCAGCTTTGCACTACTATAACAAATACCCAAGGTATTCAACTTGTAAAGAGAAGAGTTTGATTTTGCTCACAGCTTTGGCGATTTCAGTCCACAGTCTGTTGGCCTCATCGCTTGGGTGCACGGATGCACAGACTAGAGGTCGCCTATGACGGAACAAAACTGCTTCTCTCAAGGCTGGAAGCAAAAGGGAGGCAGCAACTGGGGTCCCCAGCCCTTTTGGAGGGCCTGTTCTTACTGACCTGCAGACTCCCTGTGAGGCCTCGCCTCTTAAAGGTTCCACCACCTCCCAGCAGTGTCATGCACTGGGGACAAAACCTTTAACAGTGCACCTCTGGGGCTCACTGGCCCAAACCCTAGCATGAAGTATAAAGTTTCTCAAAGACATGTGTTTCTCAGCTATGCACAGTCAGTGGCCCAGTTGGTAGAGATGCTACTGCAAGATCAAATTAATATCTAGATTGGGCTCGAGTCATTGTTTCCTTTGCAAACTTTTTGAAGTGGTAAGCTACAATGCCCCTATTAGGGTCAAATCACCTGTTTTTCAAATCTTAACTCACTTCATTAGCTGCTTGGTACAAATACAATATACATTCCCTAAAACCCAGATGACTGTTGTTGAATATGTGGCCGTCTTGTTTCCTCTTAGCATCCTTCAGCTCGGTCAGCCACAGCCTCACTCACCCAGACTCTTGGTCTGTCCACTTGTCACCCCCCCCACCGGTCACCACCCAGCTCAGGGCTCCCCATTCTACTAGGGGGGCTGTGGTGGCCTTCTGTCAAGCTCTATGCTTCCTCTTGTCCATCTTATCAACCCACCCTGAAGTCAGTTTTCCTTGGCGCAACTAGAGCGAATCTGTCAAACTAATCAAAATCATGCGCTAGCCTTGCTTCCATCCAATAGCGGTGCCTTATAATTCTTAGAGTAAAATCCAGAATCCTTCTCTGGCACAGTCTGTATGCCCCACTCTTAGCTCCGCCCTGCCTGCGTGTCCTAGTGGACACTGGGCTTGCCTCCTTTCCCTCACTCCATTGCAGCCTGAGTGGCCATCCTGCTAGTCCCGTGGACATTTTCATCACAGCCGCCTCTCAGGAGTTGAGAGTCGCCTCCCTCCAGACACATAGCTTTCCTTGTCCCCCAGTCTCTGCTTCAGTGGTGATTCAGAGACACCTGACCACTTCGTTAAAACAGAACCCCTTTCTCCAAAGTCCTATTCCTCTTTCCAGCCTCGCCTTTATTAGTGGACATTCAGTCTATTATTCATCAATTAGTTCGTTAGTCCATTTGCTTATTTGTAACTTGTCAGTTACTCCCAAGACAATGTGAGCCCCATAAAAATAGGACTTTGGTACATTGTTGTGTCTTTGGCGCCTAGAACAGTAATAATTGAGCCAGAATCATCTACATTATTTTAAACATATATAGACCAAATCATACAGTGCAGAGAGGCTAAGTGATGCTGCAGTGTGTTTTTAAGTAATATAGTGATTTTTAGAAGTTGTTTTCAACTCCAAATAAGGGTTTGCTACTCAAGAGTCAAGGCTGATCTTTTTGGCTTGAAGATTGTAGCAGTAGAAAATGATTTTATAAATAGTAAGCGATTTCAGAAATAATAAACTGAGCTTTTTTATTACTGACGTCACTCAGGCTTCGGATTGTAGTACCTGAACGTGTTGGTGATTTAGCAGTTTGGTAGCGATGGTCCGTGGCAGCAGACAGCGTGATTGAATTCTTGGTTGCCTTCTTTCCTCGGTGATTAGCAGGCACATATTTAGCACAAGGAGAGAGAGCCACATACTCATCTATTTTTAATTTAGTAGTCCCCTTATCTGTAGGGACATGTTCCATGGCCCCTCGTAGATATCTGAAACCATGGAGCATACGGAACTTTGTGTATACTGTGTTCTTTTCACGGTAAAAGTTTAATTTATAAATTAGACATAGTGAGTGATTATCAACCATAACTAACCTTAAAATAGACCAAATATGACAATATGGGCATGCCCCCAACTTTCTTAGGGTACCTTTGTGTTTTCATTTAAGCAAGTACTTCGTGGCTTCTTTTTGGCATATCCAAGTTACCGGTGTCGTTGCTCATGTGCTTTGGGCCCATTGTGAGGTAAATAAGGATCTCTTGCACCCAAGCACCGTGACTTGAGTTGACCTGAGAACAGGTGGCTGCCAGTGACAAGCAGCCAGGTCGCGCACACAGCAGGAGTGAGCGGGATGACATGAAATTTCATCACACTTCCCAGAACAGTGTGAAATTCAAAACTTAGGAATTATTTATCTTTGGAATTACTAATTTAATATTTTCAGAAGACACAACTGCAAATAAGCGAGGCCTGCCTTCCAAGAGAGGTCCCGTAATTATTGGAACACTCGGAAGTTACTCCAAGAAATTTTATATGACTAAAGAAGTTTTTGTTTCCTGCAAATGAACAACCAATAATCTTCCTATCAATACCGTGTGAAGAAATGGGGGGGGGAACAGTTATCAAAGGAAGTTAGTGACATGGTTTGGTAGAATCTTGTAGAAGATAACAGTAGCCCCATTCGGTGGGATAATTTTGTTGGCTTGATTGCTGAATTGCTTTACGAACTCAGACTGTATCATTTGCTGTATCGTGTACAGTTGTAAAGTGCATCCTTCTGACTGTACAGCTGTGACGTGATAAGTCCTGTACATATGCTGTGTAACCACTGCCATAATCAAGGTGTGAATACCCAGCACCTGCACACTGTCTTGAGCTGCTGTGTCTCTCCACTCAGCCCCAACCCCTGGCAGACACTCTGTCTTCTGCCCTTAGTTTTGCGTCTCCGCCGTGTTGTAACAGTGTCAGACACGATACAGCAATTTGATTCCAGCATGGTGTCCTTGAGCTTCCATTTGGTTGTCTATGAGTTTGTTCCTTTTGATCACTCAGTACTGTTCTGCTGTGTGGATACAGAGCTTGCTTATTTATTAGAGGATTTCTGGGTTATTTCCATTTTTCATCCATTACGAATAAAGTCCCTATAACATTTATGTACAGATGGTATAGAAATACATATTTTTCACTTTTTCTTGGGTAAATAGCTAGGGGGGATGTTGATGGTTCATGTGGTATGTATAGGCTTAACTATATTTTAAATAAAATCTTGCATTGGCGCCAGCAAAGCATGAGACTTGTGTGAGCCTCTTGTTAATTACTCCTTGAGTACTAATGACTGGTGTGGTTTTCCTCTAGGAAAAGGAACCTCAGATTAGGTCTCTCTCTCTTCTTACCCTCAATTTTGGGTTCCAGTCCCTTCTACTTGCATCTTTAAATTACTTTAATTTAAAAGACTTCCAACCTTCTCTGTTCTCTTTTCTCCTCCACTGCACATAATGATTGTCTTGTTCTCAGTAGATGCCGAGTGCACCCTGGTTTGACTTCGGTTTGGTAAATAAGTTAAACTGAGCTTGAGGGTCACGCAGCCTTTGGTGGGGCTCTCATGGTGGTATAACAGGCTCCAGCTGTCTGCAGCTGTGGTTGTGCCTCACCGCAAGATCGAGGAAGAAATTCCTAGTACTTCTCCCCATGCAAATAGCTGTCACCTGCTGTTGTAGGCGGGGATTGTAAAGAAAACAATTACATTTATACAGGACACATGATTTATAGTATTATTTACAATGGTTACCCAAGGTGTCAAATACAAAGAAAGCGCAGGAAGTCTGTTCACACACTAAGACTCAAGGAATTCTGCTAAGGGCCTGGATCCCACAGCAATGTCCTGCATGAGTCCAGATGAAGACCTAGAGCCCATGCCAATACCCCCACAAGTCCAACTGGAGGCCTGGAGCTCACAACAGTGACTCACGCAAGTCTGTTTTATGGATCTGTGCTGGAAGACCCAGAAGTCAGCGGTGGAAGCTAGAAAGTCTACGCCAGCGGGACGAAGGATCCGTGGCAGTAGTTTGAGAGTTCTGCACTGGAGCCAGGAAGCAATGCTCAGAGGAAAAACCAGGGCTCCCCTCAAGTCCCGAGCTCCCCTGACGATGAGAACAGCTGAGTTCGTACCAAGAAACCAGCATGGCAGTCTTCCCCAGGGTCCTGAGGAGCATACCATCTTCCTCTCCCAATCCAGGAAGCAGTAGAGTGAGGACCAGAGCTCCCCCAAAGTGAGCCACAGCCTTTCTCAATAACAAGGTCCCAAGCTTCCCTGACCATGAGAACAGCAAAGTTCGATTAGGAGAGAAGCTCAACAAGCTCCTCCAGAAGAACCCATGGCAACAGGAGAACCAGCAACAGTAAAAGCCCACAATGCTAACCTCTTCCTCTCCAGTTCTCCTGTTCGTCTTGGCAACAGTCCTCAGGTGGGCCACCCACACTCAGCACCATGCTGATCCAGTTCAGCGGGTATTGCAAGCTGTCCACCAGTTCTCAGTCCACCACACCTGCCGTGGGATGGCCTGTGAGTGGACTTGTACGGTGATGAGGGTCCATCTGTTCCCGTAGAGAGGTCAGAAACAAATTGTGGTTATTAAAAGGCTTCTGGATTTGTCTTGGAACTAAACAAAAAGTATGCAGAATCTTATGAAAAGATTCTTCTCCCCTTTAAGAGTTCAGTCGTGCCTTTCATAGTTCTCACAAGGGGGTCAACGAATTTGCATTGCTCTAAGCATTGACTGTAGGTTAATGTCTCACAAATCACTATACTTTATATGCTTTTAAGTGCTGTGGCTTATAAAATGTAAGCTTGTGAGGTGTGGTACTGAGTTCACTGTAGTCTTTTAACTTTAAAATACAGCCACCAGCACAGTGGGGAGGTCTAAGAAAGCTTTGATGGTAGGAAGGGGCTCCTTACTCTAGGAGATATGAGTTAGTGATGAGAGAGGAGTGGAGGTCATCCAGATGCAGTCTGGACCCACTGTCTCTCTGAGCATCACGAAGGCTGATGGGCACAGATGTGGAAGAGTGGACTCGAGCCCTTAGGCCATATTTTTCCCATCAAATGTAGCTTTTGTAGCACTAAGCTCTTAAATTTGCTATTTGGTGTCCAGTTAGATCAAAAAGAGCAAGTCCTGGAATGATAATCTTATGTTTGTGAAATTATATGCACATGAAGCCGGTAGAGAAGAAAAAATATTTGTCCACAGTAGTGCTGAAGAGCATGACTTGGCCAGTAAAGACTGCAGAAGTACAGAGAAAGGCCAGGATGACTCAGGCCTTCGGTGTTGATGGAGCCCTCCAAGTCTACCACAGAGATACATTTATCTTATTTTAGCTGCTGTAGCTCCATCTAGAGCAGCCCCTGTGGTCATCTGTGAGAACACATTCACCTGCTTTGTAGACTTGCCTGGGTTTGAGGAGACTTGGTGACAGTCATGATACTCTGTGAGGTGTGCGGTGAAATCCTGAAATGCTGGTTTTCAGTCTCCTACTTTATATATCCCGTGTGTGCGTGTGTGTCTCATGACCAAGCGTAAAGTTTGCTTTTCACTGTACTTGGATACTAAAGAGAATATAAAAATCTCATTCACAAGCTCAGAGATCTGTTACACAGATCTATAACACAGCAAGCTGAGTTAGTCTTCGGTATTTGCTGTTTATTCATTTTGTGGTTTCTTTCAGATATATGGTAAGAGCCATCAAAGTGGGTTGTTTTTTGTTTGTTTTGTTGTGCCTGGGATTGAACCCTGGGCCTTATACATGCTAGACCAGTGCTCTACCACTGGCCTACGCCTCCAGTCTTCACCAAAGATTAATATATGTATTTTTAAACGTTTTGTCCATTAATTCTCCTGCTTATGATTGGAATGCCCATATCCTTTGAATACTGAAGCAGAATAGCCCCCAGAGTCTAAAAGAGGACATTTGAAAATGTACAGGACCTGACGTTCTCTTTTATGAACTTTTACTGCCAGGAGTCATATGGGTAGACCACTCAGTAGCAGCCAAAAGGCCATAAAGTGGGGATCGTGCCCCTGTAGGAAGCTGTCCCCAAGGACAGAGGGGTGGCAGAGTTTCTGGACCTCAGCAGGCGGATTGCAGTGCTTATTTTAGCTCCCTCTCCTTCATGTGTCCTCTGCGTCAGTTGCTATTTTGACTGTGAGCATCTTCGTGTGCTGGTGGCATGTCGGTGACTGGACACCCTCACAGGGAGACCGCATTGCTCCTCTGCCCACTAGTAACTGCTGGTCTCTGTGTGGTCCTGGACTCAGGTGTATGAAACACTAAACACTGCAGGACAAGAGAATGCTGCTGATAAAAGCCCAGTTTAGGTTTAAAGGAATAAATACAATATGAAATGCAGGTACTTGATAGAGAGAAGGGGAGTACCAAAGGGCGACAGTCAAATTCAGTCTACGTGAAAAGGGCCAGCACTTGCTTACTGAATAGCCCTCTACTGTGGAAATGTTCAATGTTCCGTAGATATTATCCTAGTGTGGAAGAACAGGACCACAGAATTTCTCATAAATTACTTGATGAAAATAAGCCAGTAGTGACTGCTCTCTATTCATTGCCCCATATCCCTGTGCCCAGTGCACAGCAGCACGGAACTGAAGCTCAGCAGCCCAGCGTGTTGCTGAGAACTGGACATGTCATGGCGGGTGTGATGATCGTTGAAGGGGGTTCCTTCCCCTCGCTGTTCCTGCTCCCTCAGACTCCAAATAGCACCTTCCCACTGCTGCCATTACTCCCTGCATCTCACCGTGGCTCCTTCAGGAGACAACGCTTCGTAGGGGTTTTCCTTTCAGCTTCTTTGATCCTATAATTAATGCCAGTGGAATAACAAGTCTTATACACCAACACAGGAACTGAAAGTCTGAGCAGTGCTGAAGCAGGGTGGTCCCCACTGTTCCCTCACACACTGATGGCTGTAAGTCATTGTGTGGTTCTACCAACGGAGACCTTCTAATAGGTAGATGGTTCTGTTTATGTGTTTATTTCCCTTTTGTTCACAAATGTTCAAATAATGATGATTATGATACTGCTATTGTTGTTGTTAGCCTAATTCTAAATGGTTGAGAAAATAGTCGCCCCTGTATATACATGGGTTCACATCCTTGGATTCAACCACCTGTGGACTGAAAATATTCAGGAAAAGAAAATTGTGTTTGTATGGAACATGTGCAGACTTTTTTGTCATTATTTTTCTCACTATTACACTATAGGCACCGTTCCCATTGACAGTTATTAGGTATTGTAAGTAGTCTGGAGGTGATTTAGGCACACAGGAGGATGTGCAGAGGTTACATGTGAATACCCCATCATTGCACATAAGGGATGTGAGCGTCAGTGCGTTTTGGTGTCCACAGGGATCCTGGAACCAGCCCCTTGAGATGAGGCCTCACTCCCACAGTGTAATAAGCTGTTGGGCTTAGTACACTCCCTGAGCTCCCCGAGGAAGAAGCAAGGTGGTCCAGGAAGGACTCCTAGAAAGAGGAGGCCTGGAAGCCCAGTCCTGGAAGATGTGTCTGACAGTAGATAGGAAGTGCCCCAGGCTCTGTGAAAATATCTGGAGGAATCTTTTTCCTTGCTCTAGGCATCCAGGGCAAAGGCTGGGAGAAAGTAGCCAGGGTAGAGGTTAGATCTCATGGCAGCCTCATCTCAGAGCTCTGTTATGAGTAGGAGATTTTAAACACCTGGTTGAAGGGGTTAAGACTCTGCTCCATGCCCTGGAGCTAGTGACCCTGACACTGTAGCTGTTCAGTCTTAAGTGAGTGCAACCCACTGGAAACAGCCACTCACTGTAGGCCTCTCCCTTGGTACCTTTTGTCAAACCCAAAAGTCTCCTCAAACAAATATGCCTTTCTGTACTGCATCCCGTGTCTAAATGTGCTCAGTCTGGAAGGGGTCTCTAAGTCTGGTCAGAGTTTGTGACCAGAGATTGACAGTCATGTGGAAGTTGTTTTGGTCCAGTAGGAAATTCCTCTGGAAGGTTGGGAGGGTCTGGAGAGGTGAGATAAGACTTGTGGTCTGGCCTCAAGCTTCGTTCCTCCATCGCAACTCTTCTTCCCTTTGCATTGACCATTCTTTCCTCAGTGCCTCATTTCCTTCTGGAGTTTTTTCTCTACTTTTAGACCAGTGTGACTAGTTGATTCAGTTTCATCTTGTTATTGAATTTATACCCTTTCCTGATTGTATTCTTGTTTTTCTCCTTTTTCTGAAGTATCCTGATTCCATTGTTTTGTTTTATAGTTATGATTCTATACTCTGCAGTTTTATTATCTAGTGATTGAGGTCTTCCCTTTGCCTTTGAGGAAATTAGATTCCTGCAACGAAAATGTTTCACAAGCATCTTTCAGACGCCTTGGTCTCTGGGCGTCTGGTCTCCCCTGCAGCACAGCCCTGTGTTGACTTCTCTGGGCACTCTGAGCTCCAGATGTGATGTCTGAGCAGAACGACACTCACTGTAAGAGGAGGGAAGGTTGAGGATTCCTCTCTGTCTGTGGTTTCTTCTCCTGTCCTTTCCTTTTGGCTTCTTGTGTTTCTCTTGGCCTTTTTCCTTTTGTGAAAAACCATTTTCCTCCCTTTGTGGCTCATGCAGTAAGAGGATCTCCTTTTCCGAAGCAGGAAAATTGTTCCCCAGTTTAGAACACCAAGCAGGAGCCCAGGGCCAAAAGGGGGCTTCCATGGGTCTCACCCAAGTCATAAGTAATAAGTAATTAAAGTAATAAACAGATTTCTGGGAGAGGAGCGAAAATGAATTTTTTAATCTAAAAGAGTGATGTATTTAAACCCAATAGTTTGTCCATGTATACTGCAATTTCTTTGTGGCTTAAAGTAATGAGTTAATGGCTGTCTGCATTCCACCCCAGTGGTGATCATTTTTTTGCCCTGTGGGACCTCCACGTGGGTGGGTCACCTGTGACCCCTTGCCCACCACAAGACGGTTCCCTGGGCTTTTGGCAGTTGAGCCCCATTTTGTCTACACCAGAGAAGGTGGGCTTCCCTCAATGTGCCTCCCTCTTGTTCACAGAAACAGAATGAAGGTTGCAGCTCTGTCCCTTGCTGTGCTGGCAGGTGGCGGGCTGCTCACCATGCAGGCCCTTCTGTGCTATGTGAGCCCTTTCGTGGGCTTTTAGAAGATGATACAAGGAAGTATCATCTGAGCAGACATGGGAAGAGACAGGAGGAAACACCACAGGAGCCAAAACAAGAGAGTTCCCAAAGCCAGGCCCCACAGAATTGCTAACCACCGCAAGGAATTTTCCTCTTTGGTCTGGGACCTCAGGCAGGAGCCCTGCTGGGCTCAGGACCTCTCCCAGCTGAGTCATCACAGTGCCACACAGGCACTCAGCCATCCTGAGTGTCACCAGGTGATCATCTTCCATACAAATCACACCTCACAAGGCTAATCCCCCAGGAAGTACACCTCGGCACTGGTCATCCTCTGGCAGAGTCCAGTGCAGGTGGCATTTCCCTCCCTCCCCAGCCCTTGAGTAGAGGAATGTTGAAGACCATTGCTTCCTGCAATCAGTGGTGGACTTTGCCCAAGTCCCACCCCAGTCACTCACTTTAGTTATGCTCCTCTTCTCACTTCTCTGCAGAATCTCCCCTTTGCTGAGGAGTCAGGCTATCCTTACTTCCTTTTGAATGTAGACACCCAGCTGTGGGATGGGTTCCATGTATTTTTGTTTCTTCAGATCCTCGTGTATTCCAAGACTCCTTTTCTGATGGCCCCTTATTTGGATCAGATGTGAATCTGAATTTAGCAAGCACTTATAATTACCAAAGGTGATTCTGGGCTCTCTGCCAAATATTTAAAATTTCAGGCACCACAGAAAAATAAGAGCTTCAAAGAACCATTGCACAAAAATGACTTTATGGTCACCAAGTTGAAGAAGTAGGTGGTGGGGGGCACCCTTTTATTGAGTATTTCTGTAAAAAGATACTCTAACCACTGCCTATAATTTGTAGGCATTGAAACAAGCAGATGAGGGGAAGGGATGAAGCTGTTCAGAGGCAGGAAACTAATCAAAGCAGAGAGCCCTGCTCTTCTCCCAAATGTGTTATCTCATATTGTTTGCTGTTTTCTTTTTTTGATTGCCAAGCGGGGTTTTCTTTTTCTCTTTTTTTCAGAGAGTTCAATCAGATAAGCTTGAAGACACAGAAGGCTGAGATACCATGATTCTGAAGCCGGTTCACCTCTGAAGTCATGGTTTAGCTATCAGCATTGAGGTGAGTTTTCAGGAGAGAAATGCAAGCCTTGTGGCTAACATGTTATTGCGTTTTCCTGCATCCTGGAACGAAGTTCAGGCGGATCGTGAAGGGTGACCCTCCTGAGTCACCCTCAGGGAAACAGAGCCGAGAGTTAGGGCTGCCCAGGGGTGAGGCACGGCCCCCACACGGCCAGCACCGCCGTCGGGATAGTGGGAAGAACCCTCCTCTCCCCAGCAGTCCTGCCTCCTGACATGCCTGTGAGGAACTCCAGGAAAGAAAAGGAAAACTTAACACTGGAGCTTTCTTTCTGAACTGAGCTATGGCTCCCAGACATTCCCGTTAGACTTTAGATAAGAGCAGAGTCAGCTGCAGAAATGGAGGCAGAAGCATTCTTCTGAGAACTGGGCTGTTTGACCTGCTCTGAGGGCCAGTATTTCTCAAAGTAGTGTGGACCACTGCTTCCTGAACAACTACTGCACAGTGGGTGACTGGTGGAAAGTGGCAGGTGGTGGAAGTAACTGGTCTCTCTCAAAACTAATGACCCTGGAGCATCTCCATGGGTTCCTGTGTGGTCAGTGGTTACCACAGTCCTGTGAAACTCTTTTCTTGTGACTGGGCTTCCACAAATTCATTAAATAATTTTTATTGCCAACCATGTGTGGTGTCAAATGCTAGACAGACAGAATTGCAGTGGGTGAGATTGACAGTGCTTGTATACAGAAGGTAGATCAGTTCACGAGTGAAGGTGCTTAAGGGAATGGCCTCTAGATCTAGTGGTCTGCTTTTTATTCTGAGTCTGACACTTGTCAACTGCAGGAACTTGCACAGGACATATAACCTCTCTGTCAATCTCCAAGCCTATAAAGAACGATTAAAGCATCCACCCTGAAGATAATTTTGTGAGGACTAACATTACAAATGCACGCAGACCAACACCAGACTGTACACAGGTGTCACCAGAATTTGTATATATATATTACTAATGGCTGAGTGCTTTAAAGGTTATGTGGCTGATGAACTGGGGAGGATATGGTGATGAGTAGGGACTTTTGAATGAGGTGATCCGGGAATGTCTTGAGGTAGAGACCTCGTCAAGGTGAGAAACAGCAGGCCGTGCCACTGGGAGAGGAGCAGTATCCAGAGGAAACACCAAGTACAAACAGTGTGTCTTATGCAGAGAGCACTTAATAAAATCCAATACCTCATCATGTTAAAAAAAAATACCACAAACAAGGGCTAGACGGGAACTTCCTCAGCAGGAGAGGACATCTACAAAAACCCCGTTACGCTGTCACATGAGTGGCAGAGCTGAAAAGGTTTCCCCTAAGATCAGGGACACAGATGTTCACCCTTAATGCTGCCATTCAGTGTTCCTGAAGGTTAATATTAAGGGACACCCTGGTTGCTGGTAGAACTCTACTTCCGGGTATGTCTGTGCAGTGTTCCCGCAGGAGACTGGGGTGTGGGTCAGTGTACTGAGCCGGGAAGTCTGCCCTTTGTGTGGATGGACATCACTCAACCAGCCCGAGGCCAAGGGCAAATAAAAAGACAGAGAGAAGGCTGATTTGCTGTCTTTCTGCTGGAGCTGAGACACTCATTTTTCTGATTTTGGACATTACAATTCCAGGTTCTGTGGTCTTGGACTCTAGGACCACAACAATGGTTCCCTGGGCTCTCAGACTTCGTCCCTACTTAGGTTGAGTTACACCACTGGTGTGGGGACTGACCTCTGCCATGGGCATTTCTGGGCCTTCAGCTCGTGAATGTCATATTCTAGGACTGAACCTCCGTTATAGAGCCAACAACCTGATAAGCCACCGCTCACAGTGTCATCTCCTTAGCTCGGTAGCTTTTCTATTGGTTCTCTCACTCTAGAAAACCCCAAGAACCTTCCTCAAAACTAATAGGGTTAGAAACCTAATATAGTATTGTGCTGGAGGTTCTAGCCAGGGCAGTTATGCAAGAAAATGAAATAAGAGACTTCAAAACCAGAAAGAAAGAGGTAATACTCTCTATTTACAGATAGTGTTATCTTCCATGTAAGATATCCTTAGGAATCTATTGAACTATTAGAACTTATAAACTCAACAAAGTTGTAAGGTATATTGATGTAGTCAATTATATTTCTATATGCTCGCAGTAATCTAAAATGAAACTAAGAAAATAATCTCTTTTATAATAACATAAAGAATAGTAAAATGTTTAGGAAAAATTAAAAGAAGTATAAAACATGCATTCCTAAAAACTGCAATGGACTAAGGAAAACCTAGATAATTGGTAAAACCTAGTGTTCATGAATCAGAAGGCTGAATATTGTTAAAATGGCATATTCCCCATTTGATACATAGACTCAATGAAATCTCTCTCAAAACCTCAAATGGATTCTTTACAGAAATTCACAAACTGATCCTAAAAATTAATATGAAAATTCAAAGGATCCCTAATAGGCACAACAAGAAGAACAAAAAAGGAAGATTTAACTTGATGATTTCAAACTTACTACAGAGTTATAGTAATTAAGACAGTATGATACTGGCATATAAGTAGAGGCATACTGACATAGAGTACAACTGACAGTTTGAAAATAAGCTCATATATCTTTGGTGAATTGATTTTGTGTCAAAACAATTCAATGGGGAAAGAATAATACCTTCAATGCCTGGTACTTGAACAATTGACTATTATATGCATGAGAATGAAGTTGGATTTCTACCTCACAGTATATACAAATACTAACTCAAAATGTATTGGCTTAAATGCATGACTTACAACTTTAAAACTCTTAGAATAAAATGTAGATATAAATTCAATGACCTTGGATTGGGTATGATATTTTGGATATATCACCACAGACACAAATGAAAAAAAAAACAAATTGAACTTTATCAAAACTAAAAACATTTGTTCATAAAAGGTCAGCTTCAAGAAAGGAAAAGGACAACCCATAGAAGAGTTTAAAATCATGGGGTAAGACAGTGTATGCAGAATATATAAAGAACCCTCATGACTGAGTAATAAAAAGGCATCTCAATCTAAAACGAGCAAAGGATTTGAATAAATGTTTCCCCAGAGAACATACCCTAATGGCCAGTGAGCACATGAGGAGTTTTTCAACAGCAGTAAACATTAGGGAAGTGCGAATCATAACACAAGATATCACTTTCTGTCCTCTGTGAAAGAGGTGATAACGAATGCTGGTGAGACTGTGGGTAAATTGGATCTCTTACATACAGCTGGTGGGAATGCAAAATGTTCCCAGTGCACTTGCTTTGGAAAACAGCATGGCAGTTTCTCAAACAAACAAACTTAGATTCCCTTCTTATAACTCAGTGTGTAAATCCCCAGGTATACACTCAAGAGAAATAAAAACATGTCTACACAAGAACACTAATGTTTACAGCAGCACTATTTATAATACCTAAAGAATGGAGATAGCCCAAATGTCTGTCAGCTGGTGAATGAATAAATATGGTATATTCATATGGCAAAATATTATTTGACTATCAAAGGGGTGGAACACTAATACATGGTATAACATGGACTAACCTTGAAAGCATGTTCATAAAAGAATCCAGACACAAAAGAACATAGGGCACCACTCCATTTACATGAACTCTCTTGGTGGGTGCTGGAGCTTAGTGGGAGAGTGCTTGTCTAGCATCTGTGAGTCAATGGGTTCCATCCACAGAATTAAAAAGGAAAAAATTTCAAGAACAGACAAATCGATGGAGACAGAAGGTAGACTAGTGCTTGACTACAATTGGGAGTGTCTAGTGGGAAATTAGGAGTGACTGCTAATTGGTTTGTGGTTTCTGTGGGGTGTGATGAAAATGTCTACAATTGATTTGATTAATGGTCAGGCAACCCTGTAAATATACCAAGAACTATTGAATTACACACTTTACATTGGTGACTTGAACGCTATGTGAATTGTATTTCAATAAAGCTATCATGTGTATTTAAAAAGAATTTCTTGGAACATGAACTGTCAGAACTGGTGACAGATGAGATTTAAGAAATAAGGACCAGGGAAGAATTAAGAATGACTCCTGAATTTTGACCTTGGGTGAGAAAAGGCAGAGAGGAATGTTTGTGTTTTTATTTTGTTTTATGAAGAGAACCAGCTTTAAGAATTAAGATTCTCTTTAAGATCCCTGTAAATATTCCAAATGGTTATTAGACAGACACTTGACAGTAAATCTGAAACTGCAGGGAGCAACCCAGGCTGGAGATACATGTAGATGCTAGGCGGATCCATAAGAAAACATGGAGAGTGACTGTGTGTGTGTGTGTGTGTGTGTGTGTGTGTGTTAATGGGGCTCAGGATGAGGTAGAATGGAGGAGGAGCACAAAAGAATTATACATGGACAGTATCACTGTCCAGGGAGAAAGCAAAAGTTGCCCGGGGGGGTCACTGACCCTGGGTGAAGCGAGACTTCCACAGAGGCAGCCCTTGGCAGAGTTCCCTACGAGAAGGGCAGAGACATCCATGCGATGCTTTCGCCAAAGTGCAGGTTACCTGGCACCTCACAAGAGCAATTCAGCTGATTGAAACGGACCAAAGAGGGAACATGGAGTATAGCACTGGAGACAGGCAGCTGTTTCTGGAAGTTTTGCTGCAGTCAGACTCTGGCGAAACTCTGGGCTGAGATCAAGGTTGTTTTCTCTTCTGGAGAAACACTCTTCATGAGTGCCATTGGCTTTAGAACTCACCCACAGACAGCTGCTGCTAACTGGAGTCCCAGGGCAGGGCCTGTGTGGAGGTTTTGCTCGACTGGAGTCCCAGGAACAGTGTATTCTGAGCCTTGTTTTCTGACAGTTTTGATCTTGTTTTCGTTTTGTGCTGATGACGAGCCCAGAGCCTTGCACATGCTAAGCTCATGCTCTACCACTGAGCCCCAATCCAGCCGTGTTGTTATTTTGATTTGGAGAAAACAGAAAAAGAAAGATCTCATCCATGTACTTTTTCACGGTTTAAATAGGATCGTCTAAAAAGCTTCCAGTGAATCAGAATAAAGAGGGAAGCTGTGCTTTGGTTTCAGATGTAGTGAAAGCATTTAGCAAGCAAAAACCTGATTATACATAACTTTCTCCTGTGCAGCTCCTGAGACATTAGTGGAATACTGAGTTTGGAAATACTAAGATCCTAGCAGGTCCTGAGTGGAGGGAAAACATGCACGTACACACACATGCACACAGGGTAGGTGAGGTATATGCTCCTCAGAAACCTCCAGTACACTGACCCTAGTTCTTATCATTTACCTTTTTGCGTTCTTTCCCTAGGCTTCTTTGCCAATTTTGATAAGAAAACAGCTTTCCAAGACTAGGTGTTTTCAAATAGCAGGCCAGCCTTTCCCATCTGTGAACATGCTTGGGAATGGATGGCTCCTTGGGTTAGAAAGTCTGCTTTTCCACTGTGTTCTCAGCAGACTTTGTGGTTTGAGCACATGACCCAAAACAGCCCGTTTGGTATGAGTCTAAGTAGTGTTTGTTTTTTCTTTTACGAGATGTGTATATGCAAATGTGCATACGAGTTTTGGTGAGTCAGATCTTTAGTCATATCTGGGTGCTGCTAGCTACACTTTCTGTTACATAGATTATAGATGGTTTATCATAAAACAGTATTTTAAAAGTCTGCTTTCTTCTGGCTGTTTTGGTGTGAAATTTGAGAATGTCTTTATTTCTCTAAACTTGGATGAAGACTCCAGGTGTAAGGGTTCTGCTTGTGCTTGGGTGTGGGTGTGTTTAAATATTTGATATCACTGTTGTTTATGTCTTATTGTATATGTACGAGGTATGTATTGAGGCTTTGTAAAGAATTTTTCAGTATTCTTTAAAAACATTCTGCAACAAACAATATGTTCTACAGCACAGATCCCATAGGGTTTGAAAAAGTATTACAATAAACATGAAATTAGTAGCATGTGCTGCTCAAATTCAGGTTAGGTTGCCACTGACCACTGGCTACAGATGAGACCTGATTTTAGAACCTTGTTTTCTTTTCAACTGTCCTGCACTGTAGGACATTAATGTCAAGCAACTTCCTGTCCCTGGTAGGTGTTCTGGGAGGGACCCTTTGAACTTCAACCTGTTATCTTTGCTTCAAGGCTGTGCTAAAGGGCACTTTTGACTTCTTGATTGTAAAAGAGCAGCAGAAAGTGGCTGTGGATCCAAAGGGTTTGTTTTTCTGTGCTCAGACTTGAGGCCACTCGAGAGCGGCCAGCAGCAGGCCTCATCATGAGCAGGGTCCGGCCAGGTCAGTTCACCTTTTCTGCTGGGCTCGGAGAACTTGGCCAGAAAGCGGGTGCTGCTGGTGCCACTGCCGATCTGTGGCAAGGAGCGCTCTGCTCTCCGCGTTTTTCCCTGCTCGGGGTGGATCTGTGCAAGTTGCTTTGTTTCTCAGAAACATCTTATTTGTCTTGGGTGGGTTCCAGGCCTCACATGTGGGTGGTGTGTACTGCGCACTGTGTCACAGACCTCAGGCCCCAAGCTTGCGTGGTGATTTGTCTGTCCAGTCAGTGCATGTGTGTGCACCAGGCAGCGAGCTGGCAGAGGGGGTGTTTGGAGCTGGGTGGACGGCCTTGGGGCAGATGTCCGAGATGGTGCCATGAAGAGAGAAGGACAGAAGAGGGCAGGTAAGGTGTTTGTGGATTTTCTTTTGGCTTTTGATAACTAGTTAGTTAGCGTTTCATGGGCTCACTCTGTGGTTCCTCCCTTTTTCCTGTCTGGTGATGATTTTTAGGTATTGCCAATAAAATTTGGTAAAGCAATTTAATGAAAATGTCATTCATTTACGTATGTAAATAAAAATATGCATTTTTTTACTACTACCTCCTGTGACAAGAAGCAAAGATGTCTAACTTTCTAAATAGGAAAACAAAACCAGCATAGCCATGTGGGCACATGAAGAGTCACTTTGTGATCTTCTGTTGAGTCTAGTTTAATCTGCAGGCTTGATTTAAAATAAAATTTACAGCAGAACAGGAAACAGAAACCATAGAATACTGTATACCTTTGTACTTCTGTGTTCCTTACCTGCGCCGTTTCTCTTTCTACACATATGTACACATGCGCACACACACACATGCGCATACATGCGCACACACACATGTGCATGTGTGCATCCCTATCTACATTTGCATGGAAAATAGGTAGGAAAAGCTATGAAGGGCAAATAGAAAGTACAGTTCAATAAAGTAAGAGATTGAATATAAAATGGAACAAATCCTTAATTTTTTATTTCACTTTCATTTGGGTACATTTACTAATTCACTTTGCTGGGTTTAAGACTTTTCAAACATTCTTTGGCCCTGGGAGGGAGTTGTATAACCATAAAACTTGAGAATCCTGGCCCTGGAATAAATGTTCCTTTTAAAACCCCAAGGACAGAAAATTGAATACAGCTGTGCAAAAAAAAAAAAAAGTGGCGTGATGGTTTGGGCAGCTGGCGAACTGACCAACTTTCCTAGTGCACTGGGGCTGAGGCTTCTTGGAGATCAGGGGCAGGGAGCACTGCTCTTTCTGAAGGTTTCGGAAAGGGTCCAGCTTCCTTCAGAAGTGTGTGTTTCTGGGATGTGGTTACAAGATCACTCTTACTTGGGTGGCTATCCATCATCTCCCTTGTCTTCTGCATATTATATAGTTTCTCCTGGAGTGCACCAGGGATCCTGGGTCATGCTCTAGGACTCCATGATTCCACGGACCATCCAGTTCCTACTGACCGGACGTGGAGCTTGTGTGTCTATACCAAGTCAGAACTTAGATTCCCGTCCTTTAACTCCCTCAGCCGTGGAACTTTCCTCAGGATTAAAAGGCTTTCAAGTGTGGTCCTGAGAACACAGTGTTGCTCCTTGCTTCTGCTCCCCTGGATGGAAACCAGGATGTTGCTTCTCTGATGTTGCCTGGCAGGTCACACTGCTTGGTTTGTAGCCTACAGGGAGCCATCGAGGGGCCCCTAACCTCTGTCCAGCCTGGCATTAATCACTTTACTCTTTGTCAGATGTGTAATGATGATTCATACTTTTTCCTCTACAAGATTAGATTACTGTAATTTTCATATCCTGGACTGCCCACCGGGATTTGAATTAATACTTGTTGGTACAGAAAGCGGGATTGTGTTTCTAGGGAGAAAAGACTGAACTTGCCCACTTGGCGGTCATCAGAAAACACCAGGGAGGCCCTGACTGCAAAGCAAGCCCGCCTTGAGGGCCTACCTTGTCAGTGAGCTTTTGGGCCAAGCCAGTGAGCTGTGCTTCTCTGCGTACGAGGTCCCTGGGCAGTAGATTCGCCTAAGTGATGCCAAACCTACAGGATCAGAATGCATGGAGCGTTTTGCCAGGGTTTCTATATTGAAATCAGACCCTGCTTAATGAGGGAAGTCTTTCCTAAAAAAGTATTTTGGATGGAGGCAAACTAGTTCATGCATGTGGAACCATCTACCCAAAGCCAGCAGGGATTATGACTGCAGGGTAAGGAACAGAGGGGTATAATGTAGCCTCTTTAAAATCTCTTGAAGATTCTGTAGTTTCTATATAGAACATGTATTATTCATTCTGTTTGTATATATAGGCACTTATTGAGCACTTACTGTATCCTAGGCACTGGAGATGAACAACCACTTGTAAGTCCAACGGAGATCTCAGTCCTCACATATAAGTCACATTTTAGGGGCCCTTGTTACTAGGTATCAGTGTGTGTGTGAAAGAAAGAATTATAGCAAGAAAATTTTAATACTAAGGACTTCAAAATGATTGTAATCATTTGGAAATATATTTGCTTATTTGTTTATCCTGTCTTCCCTCCAACACAGTGTGTATCCCACTGAGAAGGTCACTGGACGTTTTCTAGTAGATCCTCTGATATACATATTTGCTCATGAATAACTCACTTGGTATCAAGAGTCTAATGAGTAACTTCGGGGTCTTTGCAGGGAGTGTAAACAGGGACCCCCTGAACTGCGGGCTGGAAGACAATGCCATACATGCTTCACACTGCTCTACCTATTAAGCTGGTTTCTGTTTCTTCCTTTGAACTCATGTGAGGAGGCAAGTTTGTTCCCACTCGGAGCTACAGATACATGTCAAGATGCAACACATAGCAGTTTGGTATTAGAATTATGCACCCTGCGGTTCCAGTGTATTACAGGTGTATCAGGCTTTTGCGAAGCAGCCAATGATGCAACCATCACTCGTAACTGTTTCTGGGGGAGGGGAAGGGGGACCCTCGTGGGGCTGGAGAGCACTTGCCCTGCACCACCCACTTGATACATGGGGTTCTGGGTCTGTGGAGGTATGGGAGGGTGTCAGAAGGCCACCTGGCAGCCTGCAGCTTCCTGGTCCCCTTGGTAACACAGCACCAGTGTGCGCCTGCTCAGAGTCCTCCTTGAGAAGACCCACAGCTGCTTCGTGATTCTCACTCAGGAATAAGCATGGTCCATTTCCTTCTGTATTTGGGGCCAGCAGAGGATGCACCTTGTGGTGCTAAGCAGCTGCAGGAATAGGCGAGGACCTCTCCGGGTCTTCTCAGGAGTAAGGAGCCCTTGCTCCCTCAGAGTGTCGCCTTCAGCACATCCCTATCTGGAAAGCACCTCTCTGGTTCTGCCATGTGATGGCTTGCTGTCTGAGAGCAGACAGAAAGCCATATTTTTAGATGTATAACAGCCCAACTGGAGCATGTCACACTTTGTACATCTCCGATTACTTGCAAGACTCTGAGCATGGCGTCCAGGAATGCGATGTCAGTCCAGCCATATGAGAGGCTGCGTCCCTGGAATCAGGACAAGGCTCACCCCTGGCAAACTCGAGTTTCATTTGGCCTCAAGACCAGCAGTCCTGTTCATGCTTAGCCCTGCCACACACCCATTGCTTGGAGCTGCCGCCTGGGAGAGAGGATTGGCTTGCAAATTGGTTGTTCGAGCCAGTGACTTACAGATGACCTCGGAGCACGAAAAGATCTTCTTCTAAAGCCAGTGAAGTTTTCCACAAGCTTTCAGGAAACGAGGGGCCAGACAGGCAGACTCCTTTGATTGATTGATTGACTCATTCATTCATTTATTGAGATTATCTGGGGGAGGGGAGTCTGCTGATTGAAAAATATTGCTGACTGAAAATAGTATCCCCCTGTTTCATCTTTTTGAAAAATCTACTGACAAAAATTATCTGACTGCGGTGGAGACGGCCACGATCTTATACTCGTATTGGAGTACCCACGTAGATGTTAGGACGTATGCGTGTCCCTGTATTCTCTCACAGATGTCAGAACCCTAAGATTATTGAGAAAACGGAATGGTTCTGTCTGGTCCTGTTAGGGCAGAAGTTAGGACAGAATACAGGCTCTGATTGCCTGGCTTTTTTATCTCCTGGAGATGAGCAGCTTAAAAAGACTCACAGTGATTGCTCAAGTTCAATTAGAACGCAGAGCTCTTCAGGAGGCTGAAGCAATTAGACAGAGCTTTGTGTCTTGCTTTCCCTGTGCCGACACTGCTGGCCAGTCCTCTGATGTCATTTTTACTTCAGAATCAGAGGGGAGAGATGGAGAGGAATGTGAGGCTGTTACCCAGACGCACTTAAGCCAGCAACACTCATTTGATTTTCTGCTTATAAACCAAGGAGCCAGCCCGTCAGTGCATTTCCAGAGAGGGATTGCACATTGATTAATCAACCCTGAAAAAAAACAAAAGGAGAATGTTGTCGTTGCATTAAAATGAGAAAAAGAGATCAAACTGCAGGCTCTTTTGATCCTAGTTCTTTCTTCACATCATAAACATTTATTATACTTATGCAGTGGCAGATGTTGCTAGGTTGTCAGGATCAAAAGAGACATTGGAATCCCAGCCCTTTCCAGGTCAGGAGAGGCCTTCAAGAGAAACAAAATCAGCTGAGGCTTAAAGGGTGGTTAGGGCTTTTCTAAGTGAGAAGGAGGAAAGGCATTCTTAGTAGACAGCGCAGCCTGGACATAGCAAGGTGTTCCCTGAGGCTTCTCATTCTCGAGTGCAGATCCACTGCAGGGAGAGGGGTGTGAGTTGTTGCAAAGGACAAAGTCTGGAAAGCTGGGGACTTGGGATTTATCCAGTGGACCGGCCATTCTCATCTGTTTGAGTTTTCTTTTATTTTCTGCCAATACCCATGTGCTGGTGTTGCATACCACCTAGATTTGTCTAAATATGATGTTGGTGATAAAGTAAGGCATTACTATTCCTTACAATGTTCACCACCGTTAGGAATGCACTCCTAGGAGTAAGTCACTTCACAACTTTCGCTATATGAGATCATCTTTGGGTTGAGTGTGATTTCCAAAGAATTTATTTATAACTGGGTACCTTTTTCCTCCTACTGGTATCTAAATCCAAGAGGATGACAGTGCTTCTTTTATGTGGACATTCTTGTGATTGCCCTTATGCAAATCTAATTCAAAGAAGTTTGTCAAGTGAGCCTCCATCAGTAGGAAGTAAATGCTACCTCCAGCCAGGACCACACTGGAGGACTGCTGCCGGGAGGAATGCAGCCTGGCTTGGGCTATTCATAGACCATTCTGGAAGCAGTGGAAAGCATGGTTTGGAGAGGTAGCAGTGGTTGGGGGAAAGTTTTGGAAGCTCCTGTGGTTATACTGACTCAAGCCCCAGGCATATCAACAAGGAGTGGAAGTCAAGAGGAAGGCTCGAGTTCAGGCTGTGAGGCTTGATCACAGCTGCAATTTGGGCCACAAGCTCCAGTGAGGAGTGGCCTGAGTTTCTGGCTTGGGCAGCCACGTTGCTTGGGTGCAGTTGTGGTCAGTCAGGAAAGCAGGATCAGTTTTCACGGTAAGAGATGGTGAGTGTCACATCATTTGTCTTGAGTTTCATGTTCCCATGGGGTATCCTGGTATTTCAAACTCCAGGGATCACCAACAACACGAATTCTGCTTTGCATTTGACCTAGGAGAAATAGACCAAGAAAGTTTCCAAGGTGAGAGTTTTGGGACATATGTAGACATTGGAGAGAGGGACTAGATGGAAGGGACAGTGAGGAGCTGAGATCATGGGCAGCAAGACCCGATAGGGCTGAAGAGGTAGAAGCAGGCTGAGTGTCCAGTCCTTGGTCAGGGAGGACAGTTCCTCGAGTGTAGCAGGAACTTGAATCAGAAGCAAAGCTGATGGAGAAGAAATAGAGACTTGGGGAAAGGTGATAGGGCTTGCGAGAGATTAGTGGTGATGAAAAGCAGAGAGATAAGGCAAACCAGCGCCTGGATGAAGAGGTGGGGCTGAAGGAATTTGGGGTACAGGAGACGAGAAATCTGGAGCATATCCCTGAGCCTGTGCCCCTCCTTGGCAGAGCCCTACAGAGGCCCTAGCTCTCTGTGTGTTACCTTGAATTCCCATGCTCATCTCTCCTAAAATGAGTCTCGCAAATGTGAGTGTGGGTCTGTGCTTCCATCTAGGTTTTACACTAGGAAATCCGAGAAGATAAAAGGTACTGAGATATTTTCAACCTGCCCATCCTGTTACATGGGAGGCTGGATTTATATTTCTTTTTATTTTAAAAACAAGCCCTCCAAGACTGTAGAGTTCCACAGTTCAAACACTTGTTGTTTTTTGTTTTTTGTTTTTATTTGTAGTAGTGTTAAAATTTGAGATAGCCCAGTCTTCTTCCTTCTCAAGGAGATTTTGGCTGATTCTTAAATGTAAATCATGTCTTGGAAATGAACCATCTAGGGCATTGGATTGAACTTCTGGAAAGCGTGGGTGCACCCTGTTCTATGGTTGGATAGGCCCTCAGTATCCCAGGTGCTCTTTGAAAGGATCTATATAACTTACATTAGTCACCTTCTCATTTCTATAGTGAAACATTTGAGGCAGTTGACTCATAAGGACAAAAGATTCATGGTTCTGGAAGTTCCAGTCCAAATTCAACTACTCCATTCTTTTGGCTTCTGGCAAGGACAATACATCATGGCAGGAGTGTGTGGCAGAGAAAATCCCTTTCATCATGACTAAAGAGCAAAAAAAGAAAAAGAGAAAAAAGAAACGGGACTGCCCAGGGCTCCACAGTCCCGTTTGAGAGCACGCCCCAGTGATCTGAAGATCTCCCATAAGGCTCTATGTCTTATTGGTTAGGAGACTTCTAATAGAACTGTGGTGGGAACCGAACCTTTAACACATGCACCACTGTGGGACATTAGGCATCCTAACTTCAGTACCCGCTATGAAAACAAATTGAACTGGAAATCCATACCTTTTTTTGTTTTATTCTGTATCAGATATTTCACTTTGGATGAATGACTTTCATTCAGGTAGAGAAAAGCATGTATTTCCAATTTGAAGTTCATAAGATATTACAATAGGTAAAGCATAATTACAGTAAGCATCCTACTTATGAATAGATTGTATTTGGAAGTTTCATTTGAACTAGGTTTGTTTTGGGGGTGAAGATGGTTGAGAAAAATTCTATTTGTTTTATAGTTCTGGGAATTAAGCCCAGTATCCTTACACTGAGCTATATCCTCAGCCCTCTTTGCATTTTATTTTTGAGACGGCATCTTGCTAAATTGCCCAGTCTAAGCTCGAACTTGTGATCCTCCTGCCTCAACCTCCCAGACCCAACCTTCCATCCTTCCAACCTCCCAACCTCCCAACCTCCCAAATTCCCATGTACCACCAGATCTGACTGAGAAAAACTTCAGTTGAACTGTTAATTTATGGGTAACCATAGATTCAAATCCAGTTTTAAGAAATAAGGTAAGATCATGTGTTCTGTACCTATTTTTCCCCACTGGTCACATCTTGCAAAACAGTAGAACAGAATCACAATCAGGATATTGATATTGACCCAGTCAGTGGAATAGCAACACAGGGTCCCTGTGGTAACCTCTGATGACCACTGTCTTCAACGACTACTCTTTGTGTCTATGGTGTTGTCACGTGAGGAATGTCTTACCAGTGGAATCATGTGATAGCCAACATTTGGGCACTGGCCCTCTTTCACTTATATATCAATAGTTGCCTCTTTTATACTGTTGAGTATTATTTGAGTAATATTTCATGGTGTGGATATAGATATACCACAGTGAAGACAAGATTGAGGATTATTTTGTATTGGTCTATGGGTGTCATATTCTCCAATAATATTGGTTGAAAGACACAAAAATCAGTTAAGTATATTTCTGGTTTCTTTATTCTACACTTTGATGTCTGGCATATCATCTGTGTTATGTGTCTGGCCCTTAATTAATACCACACTGTCTTGATTACCATAGCTATATAGAATAGGCCTTAACATGGGATGGATTTATTCCTCTCTATTCTTTCTCAGGATTGTTTCAGCTAGTCTAGGTTATATTACTTTACATATTAATTTTAGCATACGCTTCTCTTTAGCTACTAAAAATTTTTACAAGGTTTTGGTAGGACCTGTATTAAACATTAGACTAATTTGGGAAGAATTGATATCTTTACTATATTGACTCTTCTAATAAATGAACATATTGTGTGCATGTATTTATTTATTGGAATCATCTTAGAGTTTGAATCAGCACTTTGTAATTTCAGCATGTAGATCTTGTATCTGTTTAGCTGAGTTTATATCTCCATGTTTTCTTCAGAATGATTCTAAATTGTGTTGTTTTTACATTTTGGTTTCCACATGTTCATTATTAGTATATAATGAGTGACATAGAAAAATAAATGCAATTTCTCCTAGAAAACATATAATAAACAATTTCTAGATTAGTGCACACAGATTAGAATACCTTATAAAGCTATATCATGAAAAGTTACTAAAAGGAATAGTACAATATGCTATAATGCTAGTATTAAATGCTAGTAGCATTAAATGATAGCAGATGCTAAATACTTATCAAATATCTTGGAAATGCCTAAGTCTAGTACAAGTCTAGTTTTGATTTCTAATTTTAGTTTATAATGTATGATTTTTACATCATGTCATTTTATAGGAAGAAGTGAGTGTGGTGGGAGTTTTCTGAGTCAAGTGGGTAGCAAAAATTATTTAATGAAGTGTTTCAGCCTTTTGTACAGGTAGAATTAACTGGGATTCGGATAATCAAAGACCAAAAGGCATACAGGAGAAATGACTAAGGAGAATGACTTTACTAGCCTGCAGAACGTGTTAGTCTAGAAAACTTGGATTGCGACAGCAAAGCAGGGCACGAGAGCCTAAGAGGCACACAGACATCAGATGCGTTTATTTCGTGGCAGTGAATTTTCTTTTTTAGAAAAACTGCATTGTGGTGGTAACAGTGATTCATTTTCTTCCTCCTGTCTTTCCAAGATAGTCAAGTTTGACATTCATTTTTTGTCTATTTTCACCCTGCTTTGCTGCAGAAAGTTTGAAACAACGCACATAAATACATTCATGAGAGAGAAATTTTAAAATGAGAGAAAGTCAGTTTGATCAAAGGAAAATAAATGAGGGCCAGGACTGAGATTAGGATGCAGATAGCACACTGGGAAGTTTTGTTGGTAAGTGGGTAAACATTTTAGCTTGGACAAACTTTTTAACCCTTGCACAAAATAGACATAAGGCCGCTAATTATCATGCCTGTTCAGTGTCTGTCACCTTTTTATTAACAATAGCATAGTAATAGTGTGTATTTATGAGGTTCAGGGTGATGTTTTAATCCACCTGTGTGTTGTGGAATGATCAAATCAGGATACTTCTGAGCCAGCATCTCAAACACTTAGCCTTTGCGCTCAGCACATTTGGAATCCTGTCTCCTGAGCGGCTTTGAAATATGTGCTTCAGCGTGGTCATCTTTTCACCTGGCCCAGGATGGGGGTGTGAGAGTGGGCGTCACCCTGCAGGGCTGGTGAGTGACAGGAATTCGGACCCTCTTTGTGAGGCCCCCTCCACCTGCTGCCTGCTGCAGCTGTGGTGTGGGAGCAGTGACCCCGGGAGGCCCGCAGTTAATGAGGTTGGTTGGGGATTGCATTGAAGTTACCACAGACAGTTGAGACTCAGTGTTATTCTTGGTAACAACGGGGATGTCTGCTGTTGTAAGTACTTTTATAAATGGAGGGTTTTTGTCATATTTAATTCGAGTGTTTCAAAAACTGTAAAGGGCCCTTTAAGAAGTGCTTGCACCTAATTGTGTCAGTTAATTAAGGCTTCTTTGTTTTTTTAAGTGAAAAGAATGACCTGAAAGCCATAGGAAGATAGATCTTGCAGGTCTTGCTTTATTCTTGTCAGTTCAGAGGTCTTCGGTTTGGTTTTGAGACAGAATCTTTGTGTGTTGTTTTGGAGAACTTCTAGCGCGATTGTTTCTTCTGCCAATTGATTGTTCTGCAGCTGTGAGAAGTCGTTAAGGAGCCCAGAGGCATCTACACAATTCTAAACCCATAGAGAGACATGGGCTGTGACAGCACGAGGCTCAGTAGATGTGCTGTATCCGTATACCTGATAGTATCTTTGGAGTGTTCAGATTCCCAGCTTTATCAGTGATGCTGTGTTCTTCTTTTACTCTGAAAACCAGAGTTACAGGTCCCTTTGCCCACCGGTTCCGTGTTGTGGCAGTCCGTTTAGGACACTCTGTTGTGGGCTGGATGGCTCTTAAAGCCCGCTGAAAGGCGCTCTGCACAATTGATTGCATTCGGAGTGGCCGCTGGCCAGAGCTGTTGCGACAGCTGATGGGCTCCTGCTTTGGAGGCTATTTCTGGTAGATTAGCTGGTATCAAGGCTCTGGAGTTCAGGCCATAAAAGGCTGGTCATATTTGGAGTTGCCGCATTGCCTCTGACCCATCCCAGGCTGGAGCGTCCTCGGGTTTCAGTGGATTTAGCAGGAATGGACGGCCCGGCCAGCGCCAGACTGAGGAAGCCCAGCTTTGAGGCCTCCAGAGGACTCACAGTTTCAAAAAGAAGACCCTTTTTCTTGCTGTCTTGGCATTCTTTTTTCCGAGAAACTTTTGGGATGTAGCCTTTACCTGTTTCCCCAATCTGGCCTCTTGGAAAGCACCTTTCTATATTTATCCTATTCTGAATCATCGCTCGCAATAGATGGAGTTGCTCCTGTTTGCATTGATTGTGATGTTGGATTTTGTACAGTGCTACTTGGGCTGACTTTGGATATTTCACTTTTTGCTTAAACTTTGAAAGTAGCATTCGCTGAGAAGAGACTCTACTAGAATATTCAAAGACATCCAAAGCCGGGATTAGAGGATATAGTCTGTTTTATTTTTTTAATTAGAAAAATAAGGAATTTTCGTGTGATTTCCCCTTCCCCTTTCACTTAGAGGAACAAGGATTATACAGAAATTTGAAGTAAGTGAAAACTCTTCCTATAAATCTAAATGCAGTTTTCTTTACGTGCCACCTGTCTGAGCATGCTTCCTACGAATCTGTTGACTTCAAGCATTGGAATGTTCCTGCCAGTACTGTATTTGCTAGTTACTGCTGTTTCTCCTGCAGGCACCCTTGGACGTACTTTGGAAAGACTGGTTTTTTTTTTGTTTTCTTAAAAATAAAAAGACTTACTTTATGATACACAGAGGTCTATTGCTAACAATTTGATTAAAATAACTTAGTAAATACATCGTATCTAATTTTTATCACTTGAGTTCTTGGAATTGAAGTATATTCATAATACAATGCATTTTAATGATTTACAAGTATGGCGGTGGAGTTCAGAGAGTTTGCTTATTTAACTCCTTTCATTATTATTATTGATTATTATTTGCTTGTGGTGCATTGAATCCAGAGCCTGAGGTGCGCTAAACTCGTACTCTACCACTGAGCTATACCGCCAGCCCTCCTTCTTCCATGTGGAAATAAAAATCACTTGTGATCTTTTTTTGTATCTTTATTTTGATAATTTTTTGCCTCGCTATTCTGATTCTTTAGGCTTGATTTATAGGTTCTAGATTTTGAATTGTAATTCATCTAAAAATTCTCCGAGAAAAAAATTTCAGTGTCAGTCTTTTTAATCCCTGGGGATAGCGATGATCTCTGTGTAATTTATTTTGGTGATCTGATGCTGAGAAATAGCATTGAGCTCTAGGGCATTGAAGGTTTATTCGACATAATTCTCTTTGTTCATACCATATCAGATGAACACTTGTTCAGTAATTATTTTTATCAGGTAGAAAAACAGAATATTTATAGAGAAGAACATCATCAGTGAATACTCCAGTTCTGCAGCAGAAGTTGTACTGAAACCCTAGCGGGTATTAGGAAATGCTGGGAGTGGGGTGTACGTTCCTCAGTATCTGCTGCTGGACTTTGGAAAGATCCAGCTAAGGACTGCAAATGCCCAATTTGCCTGCCATATGCAAATATATATAGGATTGCTCTGGCCCAAATGCTGATGTTACCCACACTGAAGAAAACCGCAGGTCATAAATTAGACCATCGCCCTCCACAGAGAAGTTCCAGAATGTGTGGAGGCTGCTCATCCCCGAGCCACATGGGCTCTGGAGGAGTCACAAAGTTGAATGTCCTTCAGGGAATAGATCACCCACATCACACTTTTGAAGTGGCGTGGAAGAGACACAGGTGAGTGGAGAGAGGGATAAGATAGTGTTTGCTAGCTCACCCTCAGGGAAAACTTTTTTGAGATTATTGAACTGGTACCAGAGTAAATTTTGGTTAAAGTACCCCACTCACAGGGATCCATCGTTTATCCTACACTGCTTTATCTTTGCTTGTACTTTTCAGGACTATTTCTTGGTAGCCACACATCTGAAAGACCTTGACCCTCAATCCAAAATGAACATCTTTAGCCACTTCTGGGGTCACTTAATAGTCTGTCAGTGAGGACTTGTCTGCAAGGGACAAGGCCTGTGGGTTTCACCAGCATGCCCGGCGAGCTACAGCCTGCTAGGGCCATAGGTCACACGCAGGCTTAGAGGAGGACTGTTAATAGGAAGTCATCTCCCATGGAGGCCTCCTGGAACCTTTGGGACTTCATTGCAATTTTGTATTTTATACTTTGTAGCATGATCTCTTGGGTGTCTGTGTGCCCAGGAGTACCCTGCAATCTGGAGCTTTCTGGCAGTTCTGGGCTTGCTTACTTGTGACTGAATCAGGAGCCTTATCACTCTTGACCTCTCTCTGCCAGTTTGCAAGGCCACTGTGCCTGTCTCTGAAATGGTGGCCTGGCCTCACCAGCTTCTGCCAAGCTTCATCATTTGCCTTTAACAGGTCACATTGTGCCCAAATTCTCCTCTGTCCAGTCCGTGCTCAGAATGGTCTTCCAAACAAAGACACAATTATCTCAAACACCTGACTCTCCTGAGTCCCCATGGCTCCCATACTAGACCCCAGACTCCTCAGCTTCCTCTTTAGGGTCTTTCACATTACTGGGTTTTGGGGGCAGCCCTCTCTGAGATCATCTGCGCTCCCTTACCTGCCAAGGAGGTGCTAACACATGAAGTTTCCCCAGAAGATGCATCTGCCGCTGGTCCCTAGGCCTTGAGCCCAGCCTACACAGTGGGACTGTTGGCATGGCGTACAGGCTGTCCTTCCTCTGTAGGGGTGCCCAGTGAGGCACCCAGATCTCTTGCCATCTTACCACTGGGAACTCCACAAATGTGAGTTGATTGAATTGGATCAAATTCTGATGTAACGATGTATGGGTCACTTAGAACTCTAGCCGTGTCCATCAAATACTTCTCATGTTGTGTACGGATCACTGAAGTGATTGTGTTCTGTGTTACACATTTTTTGTTCTCATATCTAATCACACAAGCAGAGATGCTCATCTTACTGAAACAAGCCTGTCAGACCTTCTGAATGCAGACTTTTGCCAGCACAGGAAACTGAGGTGTGCTGGTTGCAGTCAGCCACTTTCCCTGAACTGAGGAGACTCAGCGAGGTACTTGACTTGGGAAAAGTCTCAAGTGCTGAGTTTCGTCTCAGGTAACACCTCTTCGGAGTGACTTGCATTACTGACCTCAAGGACAGCGGTACCTTGATGTAGTTCAAAAAGTCCTCTGTCCCTTAGAGAGCCTCTCTGTGGTGGCAGGGTTTCAAAGAGACACATTTGTCACATTGCTTGCTTATTCTCTTCTGAAAGGTGATCTGTTAACTCCCAACAAGTTCATAATCTGTGTCTAACAAACAGATTTTTGTAGAAAGACAGTAAGAGACATGGTTTGGATATGTGCTTTGAGGCAGTTACCTGTGTCAGCCCTGGACTTGTTTGTTTCAGCGCATACTTCTTGCACTTCATCTATGCAGAGCTCTGGGTGAATGCCGTGGAATAAAGCCAGCTCCTTTGTCCTGGGTGACCTCACACCTGGAGGCACTCACACAGGGACATTGCCAATCCCTCATGCCTCTCAGGGTGGAAGTGGCACACGGTAATTACACATCTGCCATCACGCCCGTGTGCAAGGCTCCATGCCATACTCTTAGCTGGACCCAAACTGTGATCTTATCCTTGTGCCTCAGCCACGCAAGCAGCTGAGATTACAGGCATCACCTTGATGCTTGAGTTCCCAGGCTCTTTACCTTGATATTAGGTCATGTAATTTCCATAAAGCTCCTGAGAAATGTTAGTATCATTATGCCTAAATACTGAGCGCACATACTTAGTACTGAGGGAAAAAAATGGAAGCTTCAAGAAGCTTACACAAGGTCACGTAGCATGAAATCAGGGAGAGTTGAATTTGAACCCACATCTCTCTGACTGTGTTGTGCATTTTCGTAACCATTGCAGCTCAGGTTGTCCTAGCAGTCACCCACTGTCTGAGTCCGTTTTCTGAGAACAGCTCAGTTACAAGAAACTGATTTCTTATAGTTCTTGAGGCTTGGAAGCCCAGCGTGGAGGGGCTCCACCAAGGGAGAACCTCCTGCTGTTGAGAGCTCTGAGTTCCCGCATGGAGAATTCCCGCGTGGAGAAACAGACAAGTGTGCTGCAGGCAGCAGGCTGTCATCACAGAGCCACTCCCTTGAAAGCCCTTCATCCCTTTGTGCCTAAATAGATTAACCCATTGATGAGGGTGGGGCCTCATGACCCAGTCTCTCCCAAAGGCCCCCTCCGACTGAGATTCCATAAACAAAGCCAGCTGTGGGGCAGAGAGAGTGGTGGACTGCTTGCCTGGTGTGTATTTCCATCCCCTGCACTGCAAACAACTTACAGCAGCGGCAGCACAAGATGGAGATGCTGCAGACTCGGTCTCATAACCAGCTCTGAGTGGCACTGCTTTCAGCTACTTCAGGCAGAACCGTGAACATGGAAGCAGCCGGCTGGGCTGGGGCAGGAGCGAAGGCTGCCTAGGGTGGAGATGAGGTCTCCAGGCCAGCCTGTTGTTCTGTGGCTGTGTGCACCTGGCCCTCTCCACTCTGCCTACACAGTCACCCCCAGTTTCTCTGCTCTCAGCCTCTGCCTGTCTCCTGGCTCCTTCTCCTCATGTTGAAAACATACTCAAGTTTCCTCCATCCTAAATAAAGCTCCCTTGATCTCCAGCCCTCACTTCTTCCCCTCCCCACCCAGTTACTCCCTAGCACCCACTGGCACTGTTCCCTCCCTCCCCGACCTTCCAGCTCTCCCAGTTGTTCTGCGCTCTCTGCAGCTGCCCTTGCAGCCTCCCCATAAGGACCCACTCTGAAGCCCGGTGGGTGGATGGTGCCCTAGCCTCCGCACTCCACGTCCAGGATGCCGGGCTCCTGAGTTCTGTGGACTTTGTGTTAATTTACTATTTTAACATTGTTTTGTGTTTTCATTTTATTTTATTTTAAACACATATTGAATGTCCGTATTAATGGGATTCAGTGTAGCACTTCCGCATGGGCGTGCATTGTCACAGATCAAATCCAGCCACCCTTCTGTCACCTTTCAGTCTCTAGGAATCACCAGCCTACTTTCAGCAGCTTATTTTTAAAATCATTCTCTGTCCCTTTACTTGCTCCGTTGTCCTTTGTTATAGTTTAGAGAAAAATTCTTGTGTTGCACTTTATAAGGTAAGTTACCTGACCTGTCCATTTTAGGTAAAGTTTGGGTTTTATAGCTTCTTTGTAATTAAACGTTAACTTCTAAATAGCTGAATAAGGATTTGTATCCTGTATATCCAGTGTTGATAGAAGTACTCATTTAAAAAAGAAGAATTAGGGAGAGGAGTACCAGCCCATACCTGTAACCCCAGGACTCTGGGAGACTGAGGCAGGGGATCACAAGTACAACCCCAGCCTATGCAATTTAGGGACTTAGCAAGATCCTGACTGAAAATTAAAAATAAAGTAAAAGTTAGAAAAGACTGGGGGATGCCGCTCAGCGTGAAGGCTTTGGGTTTAATTTCCCAGTACAGCTGGGCGGGGGGTGGGCCGAGGCAAAGAACAATTCGGTTCTAAAAGACCCAGAGGGCTCTTATAACTAATGCTGTTATAATTTGTGAGCTGTGTTTGGTTAATCAAAAGCCTCTTGTTTCCTTCTGGATTTTCAATTATGTTCTAAGTGTGTAAGACTGGCAAATAACGTAGACGCAGCCATGTAGTCATTGAACAGAAAAAACCAAGTGGATGTCCTCGGATTTTTAAGATTTCAGATACTTTAAACATTTTAAGATTTTTAAAGTAAATACCATTTTTTATACATTGTGAAACACTGTACCTAATTTTACCTCATTTAACCAAAAATTTAAGATACATATTACAATTACATGCACATTATATGCTCAACAAAAACAAGCCATTTTCCCTAAAAACCAATAAAGAAAGCTGTTGATTTTCAGTAGCTTAAAAGATTTTGAATTAAGAGGTGGTTTATGGAAGCTAAAATAGCTGTTGAAATTTTTAGTATTGTTTTTGTATAGCCATTTTCTTAGAAAGTTGTTTCATTTAAGCTGATATTTTAGTTTTACCAGGCATTAAAATGGTCATAAATTTCAGCTTCATCTATTTATTTTGCAAGTATAGTAGTTCGTTCCTTCAGCAGTTGCTGTGATGAAACCCACAGACCAATAGCATTTTAATGTCTATTGTGTATTTGCAAATCATGTTTTAATACCTAATTCAGTTGATGCATATAGCTTTGAGTCAGATTACGAAAACTGGTTTGGATATGGAGGGAGGTAAGAAATAGAGCAGTCCCCAAATTATGCTCATACTCTTAATTTCCACCACATTAGCCACCTATAGCAGTCTTTTGGCTTTGTGATTTCACACATTTTTGATTGAAAGTGTTAAATATTTTAAAACTCTTGGATAAGATGAAAATCATTAGGGTGCTTTAGACAAGGGTGACTAAATTTCACGAATTTACGGTCCCTCCCCTGAGGTTCCCATTTGGGATGAGATTTATTTGGAATCCTATCAGTTCTTCCCTCCAGGGCTTCAGGAGCTTCCAGACAGCTAATTGTTTTCAAATATTCGAAAAGGAAGCTGCAGTATGCACGGGACTGGGGCCCCAGCAGGAGGAGGAGGAAGGTAATCCAGCGAATGATGACCCAAAAGCTTGTGCTCCATCCCCTCCCTACTATCCCCCCAACACTCCTAGCAGTGTGTTCCCAGTGGAGGGAACAGGGTGTTTTTGGGAACTGCAGATGTGTGCTCCGGGAGTGCTGGGGGCCATGCTAGGGTAGGGCACAGCGGGTGTAGTAATAATAGTGTGTGAGCTTAGAGCCCCTCATGTCTCTGCGCCCCGTGACTCATACATTGAAGTGAGGGGCTGGACCGCACGTTCTCAAAGTTCCCTTCTACATATTTGGATTCTGGAATGCAAAGATTTCAAAGCTTGAACATGCATTTGGTCCTCCCTGGGAAGGATACTGACCTCGTGTCTGACAGGTAGTGGTTCAAGTTGGGAGTAAAAGGACAAACTAGAAATGTCTGGAAGAAGGTGTTTTATTCTTTCTAAAATGTCTTAGCACTGTCCTTGCTTATTTCTGTCTGTATGGGTTGCCTATTCCTTCTTTCTCTCTTGGCTTGATCGCCATTCTTTGACGTCACCCTTTATTTTGGAAAATTTCATCTATCTCTTCAGATTATACTGCTGCTTTCTTTTCATGTTCATTTAAATATTTAAACATTTTTTTCTCGTAACCTGATTTACTCTGCTCACCGCAGAGTATCACATGCCACCATGATTTTTGTCCTTTTTAAGTGTCTTAGCTCAGTGCCTGGAGATCATTAACCATCAACAGTATTTCCTGAGCACTTACTGCTTGCCAGGGACTGGAATATGTTGGGGGAGAGTGGTGAAGGGAGAATTCCCGTGCTTTGGAGCTTGCGCCCCAGGGGCATGGTACACACCGAGCCCCTCGGGGCTTGAAGCATATGTGTTTTTCTCAAGTGTGCACTTGAAGGGCAAGCTTGAAAATGCCTGCCACGCCTCACGAAGTTTCCTTTTGTGTATGGTAAAAATACTTGAGATCCACCCTCTTGGCAAATTTCAAGTATATGAAGCAGTGTCATTAACTCTAATCTCCACCCTCTGTGTAGGGGCCTCAGAACTGATTCATCTCACAACTGCAAGTTCCTGCCCTCTGACCAGCGTCTCTCCCTTTCCCCCAGCTCCAGTCCCCATTTACCACCTTTCTGATCTCAGTTTCTGTGAGTTTTGCTGTCGTTTCAAAACATTACATTTTACATCCAGTTCATGTGCAGTTTTTACCTGTCAATCAGACCGTACTAACGGTTAAAAAAAAAAGGGCCATGGTCCCTAACTCAAAGTAGATCCTTGCTAGATGGAGTATCTCTGCTTGCATATTATTCCTTCAGAAATTCTGTGTTCACCTGTAAGTGAGATTTATCATGTGGACAAGCTTTTAAAACACATTTTGATACAGCCAAGAACAACCCAACCACTGTATGTGTTTTAATCCACGTTCTCTCTGCTCTTGTAAAGCACTATCCATAAAATGTTGATTCATTGCCGAGGGCAAGGTTGTCCTTGGTCTAGTTCAACCAGGATATGGCAGACATAAATCACTGAATTGATGTCTTTGTTACTTTCAGACTTTGTCTCAAAACTTGATGAGACTTAGCAAAAATTAAAAATGCTACTTGGGAGGCTGAGGCAGAAGAATCTCAAATTCCAGGTCAGACTAGGAAACATCATAGGAGCTTGTCTCAAAATAACAAGGGCTGAGGACACAGCTCCGTGATCCTGAGTTCAATCCTGAGTACTAGGAAAAAACTTAGAATAATTTGCCTGAGATTTTGAGGCTGTTTTAGAAAGAATTTAGTGACATTAAATGAACTACTGTATATCATTAGAGGAGTCAGAGAATCTCTTATAACCGAAACTTTGTAATCCATACTTTTTTTTTAAAGATGATTTTTCTGTTCACCTCTAGCACCGGTGGAAGCCAGTTTCATACAAACTAGAACATTAGTTGTCTTCCTGCCTACACTGTATGTTGTACCTTTTTTTTTTCTTTGTTGTGGTACTGCAGGTTGAACCTCGGTCCTCTTCATGCTAGGCAAACCCGCCACCACTCGGCTACATCCCCAGCCTTTAGCACTATTTTTATATTTTACACAAGTTGAAAGTGTGCTCTTAGTTCATAGGACTATACTCCTTTCAAAAGGTGCCCTTTGCCAGATAATTATTTTGTGGAGAGTAAATTGCAGTTTATTCAATCGATCTGGATGAAAGTGTTAAGCAACTGGTAAATGGGTGCTGTTAGGATTGGAGAACAGAGTTCCTTGGTATCTAATAGGGGAGTTTCTCAGCTTATTTCTATGCGCAGAGCATTGCCGACTAACATGCTGATGCTGATGTCTGCAATGAACTCAGAATGTTAAAGAAAGGAAAAGATTGACAGGGAGGTTAGGACAGGGAAGTTAACTTGTTCCTATAGGAAGTTGAGTTTCAGATGACCATGGTTGGGGTGATTTTGTTCAGCAGATGTTTTTCAACTGAGATCCACATTGGAAGGTTGGAACAGCTCCTGCAAACTGGATGGACACTGTCCCTTCTGCTGGAAGCTCATTTAATGAAGAGCGAGTGCATTGCTTTCGTTACTGTTCCTCAGGGGGCTGGGACTGAGGAGGGGCTGAAGTCCCAGTCTTGAGGTGATGCACCTAAAGCTGCACCACGCGACTGTCCCTGAGGGGGCCTGTTCACCCACTGAGCCAAGGTCAAGGCAGCCCACGGGCCAGGGGAAGTGCGGGTGCTGTTCTGGAATCCCATCCCTGGCCACACATGGCTGCTGACCCCTCAGAAGTGCAGCTAGGGCTGCCAGGCATGGTGGTGCACACCTGTTACCCCAGCTACTCTGGAGGCTGCAGCAGGGAAGCACAGATCCGAGGCCAGCCTGGGCAATAGAGCAAGAGCCTGCTCAGAAAAAGAGAGAGAGAGAGAGAGAGAGCGCAACAGAAACAGAAAGGTGATGAGTGACACTAAGGGACTGAACTTAAAACTTGACTTCATTTTCAGTCAACAGCAGTGGCCTTAGTGGTGGACGGTGCAAGGCCAGAGGAAGTGGATTTGAACTTTATGCATCTGCGTGTGTGAGCAGAAGAACCAGAGTGCATTATGTATCCACCTGTCCGTGTTACTTGTGATGCTGGGAAACATCTAAATACTGTGTTTGGGATTTTATTTGTTGTTTTGTTTTGTTTTTGCCATACTGGGGCAAAGGATCTCACTAAGTTGCAAAGTTTCCCAGCTCAAACTTGAGACATTCCTGCCTCATCCTCCCAGAGTGCCGGGATTACAAGCTTGTGCTGTTACACCTGGCTAAATACTGTTTTCAGAAGAAATACGAGATTATTACATCAGAGAGAGGCATTTCGGGATTCCCTGTTCCTCCTACCAAGCCACGTACACGTATCTCCAGTTAACGTGTGTGCACCCACACTCGCACGGGCGTGCACACGCACACGCAATACAGTTTTGCAGGTTCTTTGTGGCCCTGGACACACTGAATGATCATTTGCATACTCTGAACAATGCATTCAAAGACCCATACTCTGCAGTCTCGCTGTCCATGGCTAGAACGTTTGTGTCGAATCCTTCCCGCCGGCCTCAAGGCCACATTGCCCAATGGACGGTGTGAGCAGGAAGCGTTTTGAAGACAGAGTGCTGGGAGTGTAGGTTGTAGTCTCAAATTTGTCAGCAGGGTGTGCTTTGGTGGCTCTGTTGTTTCCTATTTCGTGTTTGGACTTAGGGTCACTGGGTTCTGTGAAAAATCAGTGGAAATGGCCTCTTGTTTGTTTTTACTTTTAGCTTTTTAAAATGTAGAGATGTGAGCTAAAGACATGCCTGGGAAGCCAGGGCTGTGGTGTGCATGAACAAGACACTTTCCAAGGTGATGGCGCTTGTGTAAGGTTTTGTATTTACCAAGCGAGCCATGTGAAACGCTCATGATTTATTCATTCATTCCACTCATTTTGGAGTCCCTACCGTGGTTACTAACGGTGTTATGCCCTGGCCTGGGGTGTAGCTCAGTTGTAGAGCACTTCTGTAGCATGTGCAAGGCCCTGGGTTCCATCCCCAGCACCAAAACCAATTGTATTTCCCCCAGACCTACCTCTGCAGCTCACAAGGAAAGTTTGGAAAGTGCGTGGAATCAGGCAACATGATGGGAAGGATAGACCTGCCTTGTGAACTACTGGAGCTCTCATATCTGAACTTCTTTCCAATCTCTGATTCCTGCGTGTGTTTGCTGTGTATTTCGTTTCCCCCATAATGTTTATTATTAACATTAAACCACAACAGAATGAGAGCTCTTGACATCATAGGGATGTGAGGCTGGAGAGTGACTAAGATCCCTGAGTGGTATAGCCTAGCATCTAAGGTTAAGAGCCTCCTCTTTACCACAGGATTATTATGCTGGCCTTTGGAATTCTGGCGAGCATAGTGCGTTAGTCACCCTTCATTGCTGAGACAAAACACCTGAAATACACAGCTTTCAGAGAAAAAGGTTCATTTTGGCTCTTGGTTTGAGAAGTTTCAGTCCCTAGTCCTCTGGCTTCAAAGCAGAAGCACCATGGCAGAGGAGAGCTGCTCGTGAGATGGCCAGGAAACACAGAGCTAGGGAAAGAGTCGAAGAAAAGATGCACCTTTCCAGGTTATGGCCCCAGAGTCTGACTTCCTCCAACTATCCCAGCCATTTAGGGGCACATCTATGTATCACTCATCGCTGGGAACCCATCAGTGGATAACTTAGCGCTCCCCATGATCTAACCTCCTTTCAAAATTCCTACTCTGAACACAGGAATCTTTGGGGGAACATATTTGATCTAAACCATAATAAATGGAATCTCATTGTTAGGCTTCCTTGTTATGTCTTGGTGCAATAAACTGGTAACTTTTTCTTCTCTGTTGTTTTTGTATATGTTTCTAGACCAGTAACTGTGCTCTTTGTACCAGCTCAGTGGCAGACTCCATTTCCGGGATGTATTTTGGGTTCCCCTCTCTGTCTTTCTATCCATATTCTTCTTAGTCCCAAATGCCCCGACCCACTCAGTTTCCCATCCACAGGGAGTTTAGTGCCTTTGTTCAGAAATTCCACTGTGGGTAAGCCCTCCCCTGTCTAGTTCCCACAGCACTCTGCTAGTTCTATGTACCCGTGTTCTTGTGTTTAGAGTAACACCAGAGGTAAGATAATTCCCCACTGTATCTCTTTTCAGCTAAAATCAAAGTAGATTAGAGGGATTTCTTTTTCAGAAGTATAAGATTTACCAGTTTCTTGAAAGAGTTCAGCAGTCTTGTTATTAAATACATAGAATAAAAAGGCAAGATTAGGTCCCCATTTTCTGTTTAACCCTTGCATCAAGAGTAGATGAATAAATAGATTTAAATGGATTAGTGACTGTGTATCAAAAACAGTTCGGCTCAGCTGTTGAGCTGAATGGACTTTTTAAAATAAGCAACCCAGTTGACGATCCGAATTGCCATCTGTCCTTATTTGGTGTGTCAGAGGGTGGGTGATTATTTAGGGACAATAAAAGGAGCCTTCCTCTTTCTCTTCCTCCTCTTTCCTGTTTCTGTCTTCTTCCCCATTCTCTTCCTTTCCCCTTCCCTTCTCTTTCTTTCCTTATTTTTCCTTTCTCTTTTTCTTTCCTTTTTCTTTTCTCTCCTCGACTTTTCGTCTTTTTTTTCTTCTACCTTCTCACCTTCTCTTTTCTTTTGCTGCCACTTCTCTTTCATCTTCAGCTAGTAAGCCAAGACTTCACAACGTAACTATGGAGATCTGTAAGTTCTACTGCTTATTAAGGGTGTCATGATAATTTCTAAAATGCAGATAAGCCTAATATTCCCTTCATAGTTCTGATAGTTTTTATCATGTTGTTAATATGGAAAATGCTTGAGAAATTGTTATATTCTGAAACATGGACTTCTGGCAAACTTATACTTTGTGGAAAGAGGCTGCTTTTGGTTAGAGTGAACCTTCTGTATTGGCTTATATATGTATTATATATGTGTATGTCCTTATGGATGAATAATAATTCAACAAATCCTCGTATAGTTCATTAAAAAATTATTTACTTAAAAAAACATAGTTTGCCCCTGGTAATAAGAAAACAAGTACGTGACTTTCTAGTTTAATTTTAGGAGAGCAAAAACTAAAATCAACCTCAGCTCCTGCTTTGGTGTTTGTTAACTCAAATTTAAAATTAGAACTGTGGTAATTATTTGGCAGTTTGGGCTTCTAAGGGAAACCATATCATATTGTATGTGTTTGTATGTGCTGGTCTTTAAAAATAGATACTGCCGTGGGAAGGTCAGGGTCACCACCGATGTTTCTGACTGACTCCTCTACAAGTGGAGGGTGGGCTCTGGGCGCGGAGGCAGGTGGGTTTATGGCTTTCTAAGGACTGCTGAATACCAGCTCTCGGTTCGTCTTTGGTCAGAGCTCTTTAGCTGTAAAAGCTAACTGCCTGAGAGTAAACACTCTTGACCCTGACTGTAAATATTTGTCATACATCTGGTTAGTTTTAGCTTTAACTGAACAAAATCATTTTGGCAGAAAGAGTCATTAAAGCTTGACAGCCCAACACATTGCACACAATCCTGTGCTTCCCCACCCTCCCTTTTCTCACACAGCCATCAACTGTGACTCAGATCCTTTTGGAAACATTTTCTCTCGGTGCCGAAAATCTCCTAAAGCATGTATTCTTAAGCAAACAAAATACATAGTGGAATATAAACATGCATGACCAAAAAACAATTGGATGTGTAGGGTCTTCCGTCAGCTGTGGATAAACGCATGGCAGTTTATGAATTTTAAGTTTCCAGTGTAAATGCTCATGCCTCAGGCCGTGACCACCATTCATCCTCTGCTCTGTGATCTCTCCACCGAGGGATCTGACTTGTCCTTCTGAGCCACTGAGGCAGCAACAAAGCTCTATAGATCTTGAGTTGCCATTTTTAGCATAAAATTCTCCACTCCACACCCTGTGTCATGTTCAAGGCCCTGGTGACCTTCTCTGCCCTATGCATTAAAGTACTGAAAGAGCGCACTTGTGGACTGGGGGTGTGGCCCAGTGGTAGTGCCCAGCTGGCCTCTGAGGGCCTAGGTTTCATCCCTCTCAAAGGTTTCATTGCAGCTAGAAGGGAAAGAAAGGGAAAGCAGAGGGCTGCAGGGACGGAGCCCAGTGTGGAGAGGTCCCCAGTGCTGGCTTGCCTTGTGTCCAGACTGTCAAACATGAGTAGCCTGAAGGCGTTTGGACTGCAGCTGAGAGGTCCTGCAGGGGAAGGCACTGCATCTTGTGTGAGAAGCAGAGCCCAGGAAGGCCTGCCTTTGACCCTGCTTTGATTTGCTTTGTGTGGCAAATCCTGCCTGAGGCCCCTGGGTCTGCAGCTCTTCTCCTCTGCAGAGACTTGTTTTGTCAGGGAGCCTCAAGCGGCCTGCCGCACTCAGAAAAAGACCATGTTTTCCTTTCCACAGCTTTTTGACATGAAGTAAGACTCGAGTGTGACACATTATACACCAAATCCCCCTCCTCAAGAATTGTGAGTTGAGGCCTTGGTTCTTTATCTGAACTGTGTGCAGCTGTTGGGTTTTTGGCTCCTTATGGAGCTTTGAGAAAGCCCAAGTGTATTAAACGTTCTCCACCCTGAAGAGGCTCAGATTAGCCCTTCTCTCCACGAGAACATTCCTCTCCCACCTCGTGCGAGCCAGCTGATGTCTCTACATGTGCTGTCCCCCAGTAGTGCATTTGTGACCATTTTATCTCTGGTTTGGGGTTAGCGGGACATTTTTACATGGTCCATGATAACGATAGCCAGTGTTTTAGGACTTGAAAACCTCTTAACATCTTAGCCAGACTGTGGACTCTCCAACAAGCACCACTTTCTAAATCAAACATCCCCACTTGGCAAATTCGGTCTGCATTGGCCCGCTTTGCGTTTTCCCTTGTTCCGTGGAGAGCCACAGAGAAATTAGTCTGAGGAAAACCTATCTGATTGAAAATAAAGATCCCACCCGTGATAAGTGGCCTGCACACTTTGTCGGTTCACAGACAACTCGTGGTCACTGGTGCCTGCAAGATCCCTCCGTAGCATCTCTGAAGGTGACCGCTGAACTTTATGATCATTCCATAAAGTGGACAGAGTTTCTCAGTATAAAATGGCTTGCTGTCTGTTGACGAAGGTTGAAATAGCCAGACAACGTGAGGGACCATGCCTTTTGTACTCCCAAAGGCACCCGTGTTGAGGACCTGACACACGAGAGGATGTTCAGGGGCTTGGCTCTGTGTGGGTCTGGCCCGACAGAAACGCAGCATCGCTGAGGGGTACGCCATCATTTTAGATTAGGTAAAAGAACTGCTTTACATAGTATTTGGAATTTAAAAATAAAGCCTAAGAGAAATGTGTGACCCTTCATATGCTTGTTAGTGAGGAAGAACTCTTTACCCTCTTAGGTTACGTGAATGGGAGCTTGCCAAGTTAACTGACAAAAGTCAGTTCAACAAGGAAAGGAACACGAATTTTACTAATGTTTTACACACTTGGAGGTTTACAGAAGAGCAGGGACATTTAAAGAAGTGGTTAGACTTGGGAGCTTATAAGGAAAGAGAGTTTGTGCTTCATGGGGCAATAAATTGTGAGCGGCTTGGAGATATATGGGGGAAACTAATGAGAGATAAATTGTCTTTGGATGAGGTTTATCCATGCTGACCTATCTTGAGCCACACGCATCTCTGGTGCTAAGAGTCAGTGCCCCCTGCCTGGTGCAGGAGACAGGTGACCCCTTTCCAGTGGGAAGTCAGCGCCCTGCCTTTAGGCAGCGAAGTCAAGGGTTCTCGGTCTCCTTCAGCTTAAAGTAATTCTTATACAAAAGGGCCATCTTTGTGTCAGTCACCTTTCCATCTCTAACAAACACTGAGATGATCAGTTGAGGAGGAAAGAGGTTTTACCTTGGTTCCCAGTTTGGGCTGTTCAGTCCCTGGTCAGTTGGCCCATTGATTTGGCCCTGTGGTGAGGCCTCATATCTTGGCAGGGAGTTAAAGAGTAAAAGGAGCTGGAGCCGCATACCCCTCACTAACCCAAGACCTTCCAGTGGGTTACACCGCCTCCCAGTACGCTGCCCCCTGGAACAAAGCTTCCCCACGTGGGGCGCTGGAGACATTGGATTCCAGACTGTAGTAGGGTGATGTATTCAAAACCCCTTCCCACCTCACCTAAAGCTTAGGAAATCCTAAAGGGAAATCAGGCTTTCAAAGTGAAGCCTTATGTGAAATCTGTCCAGTGTTGAATATTCTATTTGACTTCAGAAAAATTTGCACATGCCATTGACCAAAGCCCAGGGTAATACAGTCTGACACAATTTTGTCTGAAAGATAAAAATAGAATATTCTCAAATAATAAAGATTTAATGAGCCAACTACTGGAATAGCTTAATTTGATAGAGATTTAAAGAATAACTACATTTGGTCTTCTTCAGAATCATATTGTTTAGATGGGGTATTATATGATATTATGACAGATTGTGTAGGAAAAACATCAATTTCACCCTAAATTTACTAAACTGGGATGAGTGTGAGGAAGCCAGGGTAGAAGTTTAAAGTCTGATGAGCCTTAAAGTATTTGGAAAATAGAATTTTTCAAATAGGCATCTTCAAACAACTCCAAACAGGATTTGGAAAATATTTTTATAATTATATGTATTTGGCAATTTGTCTGCTGTATGGGACTGCTGACCACTGCAGTTCCCATCAGGTGCTCAATAAACGCTTGTGGATGGGAGTTAATGAAGGGAACATACACACGCACGCACACACGCACACACATGCGCGCACACACACGAATGCACGCACACACACGCACATGTGCACACACATACACATATGCACACTTGAAAGAGCTGAAAGCAAAGGAAGTACAAAAAGCTGAAGCCCTGTTTGATGATTGCTAAAATCCTTACTGATAATTTGCTTTGTAAAACTTTTCAGTCATTCAAACCGTCTCCAAAAGGAAAATAATTGTTTTTGTTTTAGACATTTTCAATTTTTTTTTAAATTTTAAAGATAGTAAAATACAACAAAACAAGACAGAACAAAGCCCATCAAGACAGTGCAGTGAAACTGGTACAGAACTTCACAGCAGGATACCAGGATAACAGTAATAGGTACCATAGTATATCTCATTATCTTCACAATAGTTGTCCATTCCATCAGGTATAGCAAAATCAAACTAAAAACAGAACACTATAAAACCAATCAAAACAGAATATTGAATAGAGCAAAACAATCAGAACAAAACAAAACAGTGAGAACAATATTGGCCTTCAAAGACAAGACAGAAGGAAATGCCCATGTTTGCTATGTTGCATACTGTCATCCTCCAGGGAGATGCTCAGACCTCTGGCCCCAGGTCAGCATAATCAACCCAAGAATACAAGCCTTTAGTTGTTTTAAGTACCTTAGTTGCTATCAACTGTGGCTGACCTCGAAACCATCCGGTTGCTAAGAGGGGCGTGAGGGTTATGGGACCTTTGATTCTCAGCCCTCGTGCTAGAAGGCTCACGGGAGACACTGACTTATTCTCTCCCTGGCATGCCTCTGTGGCAGGCACCACTTACCAGGAAGGCTGGCTCATTGCTTTCTTGGTCAGTCCCCCAAGTTCCAGCATGGCTGATTCTCGAGAGACGCCGACTTGCCGACATTTTCATTTTTATAACTGCAGATGACAAGCAAGTAATAGCCAGTTTTAGCTTTTAACAAAATGAGTAATTAAAAAATACCAGAGGATTCTGCAGGTAAAATTGACACTTAATCCATCTCTTTGTTGAATGTGCTTTGTGAATTGCTGGAGAAAGTAGGTTAAATAGACACCACTGGATTTTAAGAAATACCTAGGAGAATTAGTGGGTTTAAAAACAAGATGACAAATGTCTGAAAAACGGTTGAACTGTACTAACACAAACAAGATCAATCCTTAGATTGCAGGATGACAGCTTTGTGTTCTGGATCGAACCCAAGGCCTTGTGCATGCAAGGCAAGCACCCTTTCACTGCGCTGTATCTCCAGTCCTTTTTATTTTATTTCAGACAAGGTTTCACTAAATTGCTCAGTCTGCCTTCCAGCTTGAGATTCTCTTGCCACATTCTCCTGAAAAGCTGGGATTGCAGGAGTGAGCCACTGTGTCTGGCAAGACGATGGTTTTTTTAAAAGAGCAATTATTGGTCTGTTTCTTAAACACAAGTTTGCTCACCTGATGTCTGGCTGTCAGATTTCCTTGCAGCCCCTAAAGCCAGTGTGAGGTTTGCAGTTGCAATGCTTATCTGTATAGGCGAAAACTTTAGCTATGCTGCACTTCCCTCATCTGTCAAATAGGAACGATAATCGTTTGTAGCATATATATAGGTGTGCTGTAATGCTCAAATGAGCACACCTGGCCTACATGGCCACATTTATTGGGGGAAACAGGAGGAAGAGGAATAGGATGGAGGAGGAGGAAAAGGAGGAGAAGGAGAACGAAAGGAAGAGGAAAAAAGAAGAAGGAAAAGAAAGAGAAGGAGGAGGATCATTTTTAGGACAAAGAGGAGTTGTAGGTTTCCTTTTTATCTGTAAACTGCAGGGACTTTTCTAACTAAAATTTTATTGCAATTTTTTGGGTAACTTTGGTGTTAAAAGTAGATCATTTGATTTTATGATTCACGTGTAATCTCAGGAAGTAATTTAGCAGTCTTTAATTTTTAAGGTATTAAAACGTTTTACGTTGGTGTTGGTCACAATAAGAGAAAGTCCCTGATACTCGGGCAGTCATCCCAAAGCCAGTTCCCAGAGGCGTGAGCTCGGAGCAGGGAGACCAGCCTTCTGCAGCCGATCCACACCGACATGGCCTTGGCCACAACCACCTTACACATGGCACAAGGGGAGAGGAAAAGCTGCTTATTGGTGTGGAGTCTTCAGGAATTTTGGAGCTCATATGTAAACTGGTTATCTGGCTTTTGGTCCCTTTTTTGGGTTGAAATTCACATTATAGATGAATGTTTGCATATTTATTCATCTAGAAGAGAATCTAGATTAATTGAAATACACTGAATCATATCACCTTTGTCTTGGAAGATACTGAATAATCATTAGATTTACGTGACGCAGCTCTTGAAAAGTACGATTTGTTGAGCCCCATCCAACCTGTGTACTTACAACCGCAGGCAGGGGCTGTGACCTCCTCCTGCGATTCTGATTGGCAGCACAGGGGGCCTGCCTGGCACTGGCACCCATCCCTCCCGCTGTGGCATCTTGGTCCAGTGCCACCATCTTCCCTCTGCCCCTGCCCATCTACCCTGGGGCACTGGGCAGCCCTTTATCCGGTCTGTCCAGTCAGGGCAGTTGTGTCTAGATGAAGCACACTTCCCAAGGAGCTAAGGGTATTTTGAAAAGTGTCTTCCTTTGCAAAGTTTTCTTCTTAACCACAAAACATAGCACCTACTTAAAATCCAGGAAAACTCAAGATGGCCTCTTCTTGTTTTTATGGGGCCCTAGCCTTCAGAGCTGAGTTTGGCTGAACTGCAGTTACTGGGGCAGGGCACCTAGAGGGCAATGGTGCTACCTCCCCCACCTGGAGATGTGAAAGTGGGGAGCTCAATTATCAGGGTGCAGGTGAGTCTTCTGTGATGGAACCTGGCTCCCAGAGTTCACATGCAGTCCCTTCACTGCCGTCCTGAGCTCAGGCTGCGCAGTCATTCTGTTGCCCAGTGTCGTCGCTGGCACAGGAGGAGCTGGAGGAGGGGTAAAAGGAGAGCAGAAGCCCTAAGATATTTTCCCTGAGTGTACCTGGAGCAGGGTCACATTACTTTCGACATTTCTGCCCTGTCACTGCCCAAATGACCTCTCTCCTGGCTAGCATCCACATGCCACCCGGCACCCAAGTGACCCCCCTCTTCCCTGTAATGGGTAGAACAGCTGAGAATTGAGCTCGGGAGATGAGCCCTGCTGACATCTGGGCGTCTTCCCTAGGGCGAATAGAATATTTCTAGAGAAAAACTAGCTGACATACTGCTGACAGATTTCATACTGTTCTGTACCCCACTTCCCCCTCTAAGCCATTTGATATCTCCTGGGACTTAGAGTCCATGGAATGAGAGATTCTCCCTTTTTACATAATATCCCTATATATCGTTGAACCTCTAAGCTGCCCCAAGTGTAAGGATCCCAAGGAATCAGCTGGCTCCCATCACCCTGGATTGATTCACTCAGGTTGAGACTAGAAGTTCTCCAAGGAGTTGCTTTGCTTCTAGGATATGTACTCCTTTGTCTCATCTGCAAGGTGCAGCAGAGCCAGGGTCCTGCACTTACCCAAGTCTAATAGTAACAAAGCCTGTCTTTAGAAAGATTTCGGACCTTAGACAAACTCATCAAATTGAGACTTCTCCTGATTGCATTCTTTTTTTTTTTTCTTACAATACTGGGGTTTGACCCCTGAGCCTCATGCATGCTAGCCAATCAAAACACTCCAGTACTAACTCTCCCCCTCCAGCCCTTTCTGATTTTTTATTCTTACACAAGGTCTCCCCACGTTGGCCTCAACTGACCTCAAACTCACGATGCTCCTACCTCAGCCTTCCAAATAGCTGGAACTACAGGCATGTGCCACCGTACCCTCTGGTACTGCATTCTTTCGTTCCCTGATCCTCTCCAAAATATTCCAGGATTTTATAAAATGTCAAGTCACTTTTAACCTGGACAAGGGGTGGCACAGCCATTCCTACCAAAGCTAAAATAAGAGTCCTACCAGGTAACATCCCAGCCCAGGCGCGGAACGAGGAACCGCTTGACATGTTCTAGCAGTAGGTCCCACCTGAGTGGGGAGACCACACTAGCACACTGCTTTTGTGCCTCAGACAGCTTGGGAAGGGCTTTTAGACCTGTAAAAACTTGCGCCGAGCAGAGCGCCGAAGACAGAGAGCAAGCTGCCTCCTCAGGGAAGGAAACCGAAGGGAGAGTTCCAGCAGCGAGACTTCAAGTAGGGCAGGCTGCATGGGCTGCATGAGTGAGGAAGGAGAAGCAGTGTTACTTTTACACACTTAGGGTGTCAGAAGTGTGGCTTATTGCTATCCAAAAATCCAGCCACGAAGAATTGAATGTAGACCAAGTATTTGATGCAGAATAATATTGTTGAAGTTGTTACCTAGAATAGCTTTACAGCACTGTGAGGAAATAACCATAATTTTCAGTGTTTGTTGAAATACATAGGGGTTAAAAATGTCTCGATATGTTGCGTTTGCTTTCAAATTTTGGCAGAGGAGAAATACAAAGAACAAGCAAATTTGGCCAAACCTTGGTGATTGTTGAATCTAGATGGTTGGGTAGATGGAGGTTCATTGTAGCATTATCTCTGCTCTGTACAGATTTAATTTTTTTTTCAAAATGAAAAAATTTTTTTCAAAATGAAAAAAAAATTAAGTACCAGAATAAAATGTAGAAAAAACTCTTCATGACATGATTTTAGCAGACGTGTCCAACTTAGTTAGAATTCAGAAGTTAGAAAAGACTGATAAAAATCAACTGTGCTTTTTTAAAAACTACTTTTGCACTTGTAAAACACCTCACCTAAGAGAAAGGTGGCAAAAAAAATTATTTGCAACTCGCATGATAGACAGTGGATAGAGTGTAAAGTGTGATTTGGCAGTTTCTGAGAGTATTCTTTCAGGTATGCTTACCTTCAGGGTTATACACTGCAGCTCTGTTTGAAATAACAAAGTATAAAATGCTGCAGCATTAACATTCACAGTAAGGGGCAATTTAAGTGGAGTATGGAATAGATATGGTGAAATATTATGTAGCCATGAAAAGGAAGGTGCTTTCTGTGCCTGTTCAGGAAGATCTCCCACAAGGGCTTTATACCTTACTACTCCCATGTAAAAGAGAAAATAAGTATTTGCTTATATTTGCTAACCTAAAGAAACTATGGAAGGACAAACAAGAAACCAATAGCCTTTGACTAGGAAATTTGGGGAGTCTAGAATAGTCCATTGTGAACCTTCTGCTACTCTTCAGCTATATTTTCATCACATGAATCAAAAAATGACAGCCATACAGAAGCATTAAAAAGACAGTGTCTTGGGCCTGTCACAGAGTCACCTTTGCAAATCAAATCCTGGTTTTATGTACAACATCTATTTGCCCTCTAGTCTTATGAGAAATTGAATAAAATTCCAAAAATAACAGTGAGGTCATTTAAAAACACGTGCCTTGAGTCCCCATTAAGGGTTCTCCTCAGTGTAGGTTTTGTTCCAATCGTGGTCTGGCAGGCCTGGATGGTCCCTGCTTTGACTGAGCGCCCTGACTGCTGTGAGGGGCAGGCCCCTCTGCTCGGTCCGGTCCTGCATCGTCTGATCACCTCCATGGCGACCCAGCAGCCGCTCTGGTCCCTGACTCAAGCACACTCTGACCTCCGGGTGAGGGAAGCAGAGGAGCCTCCTAGCCGTAAATCACGTCGTGATTCTTGAGCACAATTTGCAGCCTGGAGCCGGAGCTTTTTCGCTCTGTTTCAGGCTTTCCATCAAGGGTCCGCGTGCTTAATGCTTCTCCTGTTACTGTTTTAAAGCTGCATGTGATGCCTATTTCGCGTCCTACCGTGCCCCACAGCTCTTTTTCTTAGAAATACAGAGATTCCTGTCTTTCGTCTTTTTAGAAAACACACTGAAAAACTCATCCCCTACATGCCCCTCCTCCTTTTTCTTCTTTACTGTTCATTGCATTCCTTTGTGTGTTGGGTGTGAGGAGGAGAGGAGGAGGGCAGGGTTTGTGGGGCGCCTTCCCAAAGTCACCCTCATCTGGGACAAAACACCATGCATATCTGCACCCTCGTACAGCCCGGCACTACCTTTGATTTGCCTCCAAGACAGTCCACGTCTGAGGAGAAAAAGCATGCTCACAGCATCCCGTAGTGTGACGCTAAGCAGTCCATCCTTAAGGGAAGTGAAAAGATGTTAAATAATCGTGCCTCTCTTTGTTGTTTTTCAGTTAGATTTCGTCTGCGGTGCAGATACTCCACATCCACGCTTTCCAGTTTGACACAATTCATGGGTCAGAAACCCATGAATTTATACTCGAGCACTTATGCTCGTGCATGGAAACATTTGTATTTTCTTTTGTCCCCAAATCATCCTGGTGGTGAACACTTCGCCTGTCCAATCCTTCTTTCACAAGAAGAGTGTAATGCTTCTGGGCCTAGGGGCTGTGTGCAGGCGGAGTGGGCATCAGAAGCTGCACCACGAGCAGGGGCACGTAGAGAACCACCAAGAAGGATATCCTGGCTCTTAAGTTACTGCAAAATAACCCAAACTCTGTCGGCATGGAGTAGAAGTTTAGAATTGCTAATAAATCTATAAATTGGTGAATGCACAAAAACTACAGTATAACCAGGGAGGCGAGTTTGGACAAAAAAAACACAAAAACAAAAACTACCAAATCCACCCCAGAGACACCAAACACTGCCTCTAAATGGTGCTAAATCAGATTCACAGTGCTGCTAGCAAGCAGCAGCTCGTGGAAAGGGAAAGGAGGGGAAGAGCAGAGGACTCGAACGGCAGCCGGCTGGACAGTGAGCAGGCGAACGGGGATCCGTGTCTTCACATAGGCGGGACAGAATGTGATGGGGAGGGTGACCAGAGAGGAAAAGATGGGGCACTGTGTGAGAGCAACAAGTGACAGTGACACCCAACAACCGTCTTCAGAACCCTGCCCTGTGCCGAGTGCCCAGGTCCTTAGCATAGCAGCCTTAGCGGGAATAGGGGCTGGGCCACAAGCTCAAGCCCCGCGGTGAGGGCTGTGCTCACGTTTGTCGTCAGTGTCCCCGCTCTTTATCTCTGGGCTGCCCTTTGCGCTGAGTATCCTCTGTGATTTGCCAGCAATCAGCTGGCCCTGCGTCGGAGCTGAAGGTCTGAGTTTGATCCTTAAGTGGCCTGTGGAAGAAACTCACTATATAACTGCAGGTCGTGTCCCATGCTGAAGCCTTTCCCTAAGCTGGTGGCCAGGTGCCGGAGTGAGGAAGTGTGCGCAGCGCAGTGTACACATCTCCGCTGTCAGAGAGACACTGCAGATACAGTAGACACTGTTCTCCCCGAGAGTGGTTTAGAAGCATCCTCATCGTAGATCAGTCATAGTACATTTTGATCTTTGTAATTACTTTCAGCTCCCATTTGGGGGTTTGGTCAATGTGACACATGCGCTGGCATGTGTCACTGTGGGAAGCAAGCTTAGTAAATGGAACTCCCAAGGCAGGTGGCTTCTTTTCCTGCCTTTACTAATGGAACTTATTTATGCTGGTGGTGTTAGCTGTGTTCCCTGGATGAAAAGCTCACGTACTTGTCATAACATGTTTCTCAGATACAGAGGATGAAAACCACAACAAAATGGAAACCTTTCCAGTTAGCACAGGAACCGTGAGTGTTAATGACTGGGAGGAGTGGAGCCAGGAAAAATGATTTTAACGAAAGGGCACATAGACATCAGGTGTATCTAGTTGCGTGAACTCTGGTGTTTAGAAGTACACTGCGCACAATCTGTGTGCTACAATTAAACTGGAACTTACAGTCACGTGCACTGACCATCCCACGGGTCAGGGGCTTCTGACTGAGCTATAGCAGAGGTCTCCTAGCGTGGAGCCCTGCAGAGGGCGCTGTAGATAACCCTAGAGTGTTAGCATGGCCTCTCCCAGCTCTTCCTTCCTGCTTCACTGCTCTTTGTTAGGTTCTGTTTTTATCATAATTCTGTTACTTAGTTTTTGTGCAGGGATCTTTTTCCCCATTATTTCATCATCTGAGAATGGTAACATTTTAATAGCTTGCCCTCTAATAGTGTTTGTTTCACCTGCATCACCATGCGACACATTTCATGTTAAGATCTGAAGAAGGAAATCTGTTCTTAGATTCCTGTGTGTGACTCCGTCAGCCCCTTAGCAACCCACGTGTCATCAGCCGGAAGTGGAGGGTTGACCCCGGGACTGTGCACTGACTTACCTGGAAGCTTCCAGAAGTTCCAGGGCCAGGATCCCACCCAAGGGTTCTGCTGCCCTTGGGCTGGGTGTGCTGGGGCATGGGCCAGTTCAGGCTGCTCTGCTTGGGAGATTTTACCAAGTAGCTACCGTCGAGAATCACAGAACAGGGGATTCCTAAAGTCCCTTCTAACCCTACATTTAATTCTACCACAAGACCTCCAATAAACTTGACTGCCTTTGCTGATTCTTAGTTGGGCTCGTATATAACTGGTGTCCAACATTCAGAGGGTTTTTTGTTTGTTTGTTTGTTTGTTTGTTTTTTGGTGCTTGGGATAGAAACCAGGGCCTGATGCATGCTAGGCAAGCACTGTACCCCTGAGCAGTACCCCCACTAGCCCCTCAGAGTACATATAGTTGTGGTCTTTATAAAAGTTTCATTCATTAGAATATTTTATAAGCGTGTTCATGCACACAATTACCCCATTCCTACCTTCTCTTCTTCCACTAGAGTGGCAGACTTTCAGAATGGCCCAACAGAATCCAGAGGGCTTGCATTAGAAATCATCTTGCCTATTCTACCATTGGTGAACTTTTTCCACACAAACCATATCTGTCTGGCTTTTGTGAACTTTTTCTTCTGTGTCTGCCTAGAAGAATACAAAAATTTGGGGAATGGAAATAAGACACTGCCAAAAAAAAAAAAACCCATAGAAAGTAATAATAGAAATAAAAAATGGATTATAGCCAAAAAGCAGTTTTTCTCACATAGGGATACAGCTCATTGGTAGTGTTTGCTTAGCACATACAAGATCCAGGGTTCACCCCAGCACAGAGAGAACGAGAGGAAAAGGAGGGAGGGAGTGAGGAAACCGTCATAATTTAGAACTTTAGAAAGGGCAGAGGATTATCATGTTTTATACCTTGTTCTACATTTCCCAGGCAAGGAAAGAAAATAGCTGTGTTCTGTGCCTTCACCTGAAGCCCAAGGCTGAGCTGGGAGCTGCCTGGACCCTCTCAGCCTGGGCCTCCTGAACTTGCTCAGACCAGTCACTGCGGAGACGAAGTATTCCTGCTACAGAAAACCTTTTTTTCTTGGCCAAGTCAGCATGATCAAATGTTTCTAAAGCTAAACAAAATGACATATTGTCTTGCAAGAATTACCCACACCCTTGCATCAATTAGAAAAGCTGAGCCGCTGCTGAAAGCAGCGGGGAGAGGCGAGTTTGGGCTCAGAAAGATGCCCAGAGGCATCTATAGATGGCTTTGTTCCTGTCAGATTTTGGCTGAGCTGGTGTATGCATTAGCTCATGTTCCAGATCTGTCACCAGAAGAATGCGGTGAGAATTCTGTTTCAGTCTTCTTTGCTCTTTAACTTCACCCCTGCCCAGCCAGGGTCCAGAGCTGCGCAGCCTCTGTGGCCAAGGCTTAAAACCAGCAGGTTTGCATAAAGCAGGCTTTTCTCGTGAAACAGAGGCACCTCCTGAGCTGTCGCCCGGCACAGATCCCCAGGCCCTGTTGCTCAGAGGTAACCAGGACTGTGCTTTAGGACAGAGGGAGCTCATCTCATTCCTAGTGTCCCTGGTTCTCCGCTGACACCGGAGCCACCATGGTGGCTGCCATGATGCGGTACAAGTCGGTTACTCCTCATGGAGCGTGGTAGCATCAAATTCCCTGTGCATTGTCAAATACAGCAAAAGTTCATTTCTTTTTCAGGCTGAATAATACTCAGTAAATGTATGTACTGCCTCCTGTTTAACCCTCCATCCAGCTATAGCTATGACCCCCAGGGTGCTCACACTGTTTAGCCATTGGGAATATGCTATGAGAACATGGGTACACAAATACCTCTCTGAGACCCAGCCTTCGTATCTCTGGTCACCAAGCTCTGTGGAGGTCATTGTCCTCATCTGTGGTATGAAGTAAGTGATACTTAACTTCATGCCTGCAGAACCACGTCAAGCCATATGGGCTAAAGGACTTTATAAATTAGGAAATACTTGATGATGTTCATTTTTTT